>JANHGB010011271.1:0-13292 GCA_026283785.1 Coracopsis vasa | reverse complement strand
AAATGCTAGTTTAGATTTGTAGGAGTTTCACAAGTGCTACATAAATGGCTTTGATGACTTTATGTAAAGCAGAAGGGGGCATCTAAATAATGCTATATGGCTCCCAAGAACAGATGTGTCACTTGAGAGAAGGGCAGGAGCACAGTTTCTTTGGAAAACAAAACAAACAAACAAACAAAATGAAACCGAACAATGAGATTCTTCCAAGATAAATCATTTATTTCTTACTAATTGTCTTGACGGAAGAGGTGCAATTTACCTGGTGCCAGGCTATCGCACTCTACCAACACCTCACTGGCCTGGGTTTTCAGTGGTGGCACGATGATGGTTCGGGGGTTCCCACTGCAGTGAGTCTCTGGAACCCCTTTGGTGTCATAGGTGTTCCCGTTATTCTGCCCTGTGCGATGCTGCACGGCGTAAGGGCTGTTGTTGCTGGAGGAATCAGAGTAGGGGGAGTCATGCACGGTGACACAGCTGATGACATTCTTCCTTTGCTTGGATAAGGTGCTGGAACACAAGCACACAAGTGGGAAGAGTGAATGGGCAACCATCGACTCGGAAGCCGCTGTAAGACTCTGCTCGTGGCAGATTAGCTCTGTAAAGGCACAGCACACCCTTCTGTCCTCTGCCAGAGACAGGCTGCTTAAGCCAAATCCCAGTCTTCAGAACTCACTCGTTGCTATTCCAGGAAAGCCTTTGTGGAGGTCAAGGAGTGAGTAAGACATTGTGCATAGATCTTATATTCACGCTGCTTAGAATAGCACTGAACCAGACTGCCAGATATATTTTCAGACTGCTTTTTATATACGTGTGCAGTAGCAGCCCAGCAGTTATACTATGCTTTGTTGCAAGTCTCACCACCCACACAAAAACGTGGTGGTTTCTCCCAGACTTCCAGCAATGATTTAATAATAGATGCTACGACTTTTTATGCTTAAATCCCATGAATCTACAAAATGCACTCTGTTCTATTTACCAATATGGCACAATGGGCACATACTTGCAATAAGCATACGGAGCTGAGGAGCGAATGAGTAAAAAATGAACAAAGTATGTAATGCTTTTGTTTTTCTTTTCTTTCTCTGAATACGCACTGGGTCTCCTGCCTCTGGTGTGGATTATCAAGGTCCTGCTGCAGCTAATCTATCTATGACATCAAAAAAGTGATTAAAAAGGAACATCAACACTTCTAAGATTAGCGCTAGAAGTTCATTAGACTAGACTGCATGAGTACGATTGGGATTTGCTCTGCTATTGTGTCTAATTATTCCTGATGGTTTCTCCTTCCTGTTATGAGCTTGTTTAGGGAAAAAAAGAGAGCAAGAAAGAGGAGAGAGGAAGGGGGATGGTAAAGATTTGCTTAAATGGCTCACATCCTTGACAGTGCACAGACCTTGACTACAGAAAATAGCTGCTATGTTTCACTGATTGCATTATGTTGTTATGGCAACTGAAGTTTTTAAAATGATGAAAAGAAATGGATGGCACATAAAAAGCTAAGTAATTAGGCTTAATGGTAAAAACAGCCCCAACAGGAACAGGAATGCTATGAAGAAAAAGGAATCCATCTCGTAACTTCTTGAGTGTGCACCTTAAAACGAGAGAGATCCCTTTCCCATGGAAGGTCCTCTCCATTCTCTCACTCTGGCCAGTCCAGTCAAGGGAACAGCTGATTAATCAAGTCTTACTCTGTGATGGAGCCGTTCATTCCCTATCTCAGCATCACTTCTTACCCAGGGAAAGGCAGAGCAGATACTGAGAACGGTTTTCCTTCCAAGGCCATTGTTTGCCTTATTTAGGTCTCACAGTTCTAAAGGAGCACTGGTGGGTTCCCTGCAGTTTGTTCATCCCAAAGTTTCTCCATCAACATTCACAAACTGCAACTCACCACCTCACTCCGAAGACTTGTAATTGAAAAGCTATCATCTCCTCCATTAAAGAATGCCTTGGGGTGCTGCATTCACAAACAAGCTACCATCACACAGACTTTCCCTGGGCTATCATCACAGAATCCTGGTGTGCCCCAAAGACGACACAAGAACATGTTCAATGCACAGTGAAAAATACGTCTTGAGAGGCCCCTGCAATCCTAAAGCATTGACACTTGAAAAAGGACAGATGATAGACAAGGCGGGGGAGTTGTTGCACAGCAGTCTGGAAAGTGGAAGCAATCCTTGCCGGGGTAGAGATCTTTTCTATGGAGAAGGTGTACAACAGTGAACCCTCATATTCTGGCTTTCCACAAGGAGCTGGGGAGCACTGGGTTAGAAAAGGAAAGATGGACAACTACTGTATGTGAAGAAAGATACAGCAGTTTGGATACAGTGCTACAAAAGAAGAATATTAAGCCAATAAAAATGACAAATGTTGCATCAATATTCCTCTCTCCTTCAGTAGCAATGCCCGTAATCACACATTTATGAGTATCCACTCTGCTTGCCCTTTGCAGCTACCCTTGGCTGCCAGTTGGGAAGAGAGATATATTCTCTACCTCTGACAGTTATTACACTTTATAAAGAAAAATCAAGTCACTAAAGAGTTTTCTGACAACTGATAAGGTCTAGCTATGCTTTTACAGTCCCTTCCTAACATAAGTGGCTGAGCTGCTGAACTGGAAACACTTCTTCTTGGCTGACACTTGACATGGGAAGGCAGAGCTGTAGAACTGGAAGGGTATTTTTTGGTGTAATCTGTGCTTTTTGTTGTTTTAAAATGGGCATATTTTTCACCAATTTGACTGAGGGCTTGTCAAAGCAGGGGTCATCAGGAGCCTTCTCCTTCAAAGTGTTATAGCTGGTTACAACAAGAAAATCAAGTAGATCTGTTTGGCTAAACAACCAAAAGTGATTCCAAACCCAAACCTTTGTAAAGAAAGAGAGTGTAGCAGAGTACTGAACTCATTTCATGGATGGGAAATTGAAAAGGACCAGAGCTGTGGTCCTGCCAGGCCTTACGCAAGTGCTCAGCACTACTGCTGTATGTCATCCACCAAAGTCAGATGGACTAATCCAGTAACAGAGCTAAAGCACACAGTTAAATGTTTGCAGGATTAGGGACCAAGTGATTAGCCTCTCGATTCAGCATGCTGCCTCAAGCATTTCAAGTGCATGAGGAGCCCCACTGAAAGCAGCTGCATTTTGTCTTTAGGAAAGGTAGCAACTGCGGTTGATGCTAGAGCAGGCAGAGAAATCAGCTGGGACTATTCACACACACCCAGAGCTTGCCACCTGCTGTACCACAGCCTGCCCTGGAGATTAAGGGTGGGAATTTCAAAAGCATCAAAGGTCCAAGTCATGCTGAAAATCAGCCGATTCACTGGCTTAAAGATACCCGTTAAGCTGAAATGGGGGCTTTTGAAAATACAACCCAGAAGAGCCAGCACTCCCCCTTCTTAAAGCCTTCTTGCTAGCCAGCAACTGTCCTCCTTCCAGCTCCCTCTGAGGACTCAGCTACTCTGCCACCTCGCAGTAATGCAGGAGTTACCTGTGTAAGGTCCAGGCTGACCTATGGCCTTCCCTGCTCACAAACTATCAGGACTGAGAGCTTTTTACCTGTTGACACAGCACTTGCCTACTCAGCAAGCTTGCTGTATTCCTATAACTCAGCTGCAGCTTTTGGGGTTGTTTGTGCTTACACGGGAAAATACTATTAAAGTCTTGCCCCCTTCCTATTAAGCTCACTCCAAGCCTGGTAATTGCTTTCCCTCCTGCAAGCACAGAAGCAGCAGCATACGTGATTTAGTGGTGTTGAGAGTCGCCATGCGATCCTGGTCAGTCTGTGTGCCTGCCTGCATTATGTGGATACATGTATTTTAATTCTCTAGAGGAGGGAGGGGGAAAGATTACTGAAGTGGCATCAAATCCATGTACACAGACTGAAAAGCCACAAGCCAGGAATGCTTTTTAACCCTTACTGCCTGGGGCTGTGTCCTCCCTGTCAGAACAGCAGCTGGAAAAATATGCATTGCTTTGTAAGTTTATTATTAGCTTATGAGTGGTAGCCCATTGCCACCTGGTCCTGAAGAGCTTGTTCTCAAACTTGGACACAAAACAATTCATGTCTGTGCAGACATGGAGCATGACCGTGCCTTTGAACATGCAGAAGCAAGTCTTGGAGACAGCTCTCTAACATATACTACCCTTGTGAGGGCACAGCAGAGGTAGATGTGGGTCCCTATTCCCTACAGCAAGAAAAGACCTTAAGGAAAAGTCTGATAGAGGAAAGAGAAGTCGTTTCTGCACAGGCAATGGGCAGGAAACTAAGAGAGGCACCTGAGAGAGTGTTAATGGAATGCTGAGAATGAAAACTGAGAGGAAATTAAGTAAAAGAAGATGCTCAATTAGGTGTTAAAACAATGCTGAAGCCATTTAAACAGCCAAGGACAAGGGCAGGAACAACAGGGGTTGTAACAATGCAACCTGAGATTATTTCTACTTGCTGAAGGCCCAGCCCAAAAGCTTGGTATGTGACAGCATTGCATGAAAAAAATCTTTTTTCCACGAGTATCCTGAGTTACACTCAGAATCCCAGAAAAGTCAAATGGTGTCTAGTGGGGCAATTCTTCAGCATGCGGTTCACCCAAAGTAATACAAACCTTTCAGTGTGGCTGACACTACAGCAACAGAGGCTCTCAGCTCTCAACGTCTGGGCCTTCTAGTCTAAGGGAAGAAAGCAGCCATCGCACAACTGCCTTTGAACTGGTGCATATATACACCATGTCATGTTAGCTTTACATCACATCACAAAAATTCTGTTCCAAGCATCTGAAAACTTAAGAATATGCAACCTTTTCAGTCTGCTGCTTCAGAATAATCCACCTATTCTAGGAAAGTATAGAGCTAGCCAACAAAAACTCAAACTACAACTGCAGTCCCTCTTTTCATGTTGAAATCTTATGCCATGCATAGCTCAGTGTTGAGAACATGCCCCTCTCTCTTCAGCTCAACCTCCATCAAGACCTGTTAATCTGCTCTCACCTTCTTTGTGAATTTATTATGGCAAGAAATAATTATCAAGTACTACACTGAGGCCATTTTATTAGGCCACACAGCACATGCTGTAGCTCTTTAAGTCATATATACTGAATTGCTTAGCAGGTTGTTAAGGTCCTGCTGCTGAAGGTTTGCTGAGAGGGCTACTGCCTATCTCTGTTATTTTAAGTATTAGCTGCATGTCGGTGTGCCTTCTGGAGATGGAAGGCAGCAATCTTTTTACCAAATGACTGTGGTTAGTCAACATATTGCTATGCAGAGTCAGTGCATTACTATGCACAGCATAACATAGCCACAATAGGCTAGATGTCAAAAGAGAATTACAAATGGTATTCTGACCCTCACACTTGCACACCAGCAACTTGGCAAAAACACCTGGTTTGTGCTTGTCAGCAATTCCTGTGCATAAGGGGAATTAAAGTCCTCTGAAGTAGGCTCCACCACCATTGCACTATGATGTGAATAAGGTGAATAACAACTTGCACCAGCTTAAGCACCTTTTAAGCTAAAGGTGACACTCACACAGAGACCTATATGCTGTATAGTTTAATATGTAATATACACTGTATAGTTTAATCTTAAGAGAAAGGGGAAAAAAACCCAAACCCTGCAAGAATTTTGTGCCAGTGAAGATGGTCAATGAGGCAGTTACTCTGTATGTTGGCACAAGAGCTGTGGTCAGTCTTTCTTGCCCAGGAAGACAGTGATTGCTGTAAGGATCCCATAGAAAATCAAGCTGGAGAGGTGTTATTTAAGATACCAGAGCAGTCAGTGGGGAAGTGAGGATCCCTCCTGCCTCTTTGGGGTGGAAGCATCCACAAACCCACCCACCTGAAGGCCATCACTGTATTGCTTCAAGAAAGGAAGCAATGTTTTCCTTGGTTACTACACTCATTGCTTGGATAGGAAGTCATCTAGGGATGTCACAATAGCCACCTCCACTGCCTTTCCTTCCACCTCTTCCTCCTGGACACTCTGTGATGTGCCCCTTGGCAGGTCGTGGAAATAACCCTCACTGCACCATCCTTCTGCATCTCTCCTGCAGGACCACGTGTGCTGTCTCTAGCTCCAAGCCTCAATTCCAGGGTGCACTTGTGCCTCTCTGCTCTGTGTTCAAGTTGCTGCTTTATTTTTCTCCACTTCTAAGCTTCAGAAATATTTAATCAAGGGAGGATTTACATTTAAACCACTGCACCATGTGAAGCTATACTGGGGAGTACTTAACCTTACTGAGTATGTCCTCCGATTACTGCGGCTGCAGTTGTGCTGTCTGTCTGTCTGTCTGTCTGCTTGACTTGCAAGAGCAAGTAAAGAAACTTAAAAGGAATAGATTTATATGAAAAGTATCAAGTCTACTCTCTGTTGTTACTCTCTTCAGTGCTTTACTGGTAATAGTTAGACCTAAATTCTCCTTTCCAGAATAAATAACAGTCAGGGTATTATCTTACAGCACTGCAGTAAATGTCTCTTTGGCCTACAAAGTCTCTTTGTAAAGGCTGCTGAACTGAGAGTCTAGAAATTCACTGGTGATAAATAAACAGGGTGAAAAAAATTGCTTCCTGTTCATATAATGCTTTTTACATACTTTTTTTTCCTAGTTTTCTACATGACAAAATATCACATGCAAAACATTGTGGGCATCAAAACCCAGGCAAAACCAGTTTCATTCAGTAAAAATGTTCCCTTTTTATTTTGAGCATTTCAATTTTTCTCCTATTATTTGCTTACATTTTGACAGAAAAAACCAAACCCCTCCATTAAATCAGAAAAGAGCAGTCTTCCCCTTAATTATTTAATCTCCTAACACTTTCTCCCCCTTATATAGAAGTAAAAACTTTTTGCAGTTTTGAAGCCTCCCCAGATTTCACTGTCTTTGGGATATTGCCAGAAAAATCTCAGTGTAGCCTGCAAAATGTACCCTTGGGTTTTGACAAACTGACTTTTCCAATCAGGAATTCGCATCCTGAAAATCTCTGACCATTTCTCTGAGGACAGTCCCTGCCAAGCTGTACCTGAGGTCCCTCCTCAGTGATTTTGCCCCTGGCTGGAGCTGGGGCCCAGTAGATGGCCCCCTTTGACAAGGCTCTATCAAGCAGCGCCTTCAGAGCCCACCTTGTGCCACTGCCCCAGCACCAGGAGCCCAACATTTTCAGATGACTACTGGTTTTAAGAAGAAAGAATGAGCAATGTGCTGGCTTGTCTGCTTGCTCAGCTGGTATTTCATTAAGCATCCTACTTGAACAATTGAGCTCTTCATTAGGAAGAGGAAAATTCTGCCCATATCACACCAAATTCTCCAGATTTTTCTTCTGCCAATAAAAAATTTGGATCCCCTGTACAACAAAAGCTCTTTCTGCTGCTCTGGTATTACAGAGAAGCTTTTCTGTTGTAGTAAATCCTAGCTGTAGGGCTCCTTTACCGCATCAGCAGTATCATATTTTATCAGCATTACCAGTCCTTCTTAAACTGAGACTTACGAACTCTTACATCGTTGAAGCATCTACTACTTCTCACAAGCACAGGTAACTGTAATCTCTCAGTGCTGAGCAATCAATAAAATAAACATTTTTAGACTCATGGGTTAAAGAGAAATTTCTAACCCCATAGGAAATAAAAGAAGGAAGTGCTGTAGCAAATTCAGGAGCTGATCGAATGCCAGTGAAATTAATGCAAAGATACCACTGCTATCAATAGGATGGGATCAGTCAATTAACTTTGATCTATCAAGTGCTGTATGATTTTGTAGTCTAATCTAGAAAAAACTAATATGGTTAGAATGTGACTAATAGCACGTTTCAAGTCATTCCTGATTTTTCACCCCACACCACAGCTATTGCCCAATAGAGTAGTATTTGCATAAACATGGGCAAGACAATGTATTCTTCGCACAGTTTCATTTTTGACTCAGATCCTGAACCTCTGGGCACTGATTACACTAATGCACATACTTCACTGTCACTCCCATTTTTCTTGGAGCAAAAAAAATAGGTAAGAAAACTTGGAGGTGATTTCCTAAATGTAACGCGCTCTCAATAAGAAAGACCTCGACTTTGGCCAGGCAAAGTTCATTGGCATTAAATGCTGAGACAGCTTCCTTGACTGGGAGCTACATTCTTGGTCCAGTTGAGAATCTGGTCTTCGATTTGCCCAGGTCAAAAGGCACTGAACAAGTTGATTTCATTCTCCTGGAGACTTTAACCAAAAATTCTCATTCTGGACATGCCGTTTTCCATCTGTGTCTCTGCCTCTAATTCTCCACTCACTCTGGTTACATCTGCACAGGCAATTTAACTCACTCTGGAATTCCAACAGGTGCCCGACACCAGCCTGTGTCCCTGCAAAATGTCTCTACGTGGCTCAGAAATTAAATCTAGTTCTTAAGCTTTGGCCTTCAAGGAATGCTGGCACCCTGGCACTCTGTATAGATTTGCCATATGGATACAAAAAGTAGCCAGGGATCTGATCCCAGGCAGGAACATGTCCTGAATATGCTTTAGTCATATCAAAGCCAGTTCATTTCTGTAAGTCTGGCTCCTGGGACTACTTCCCTAACCCCTTGGCAGACCTTGCCTGAGTATTTAAATATCCCAAACTCCCAACTTGATTTCCAGACGCTTTCCAGAACTTTGTTCTGTCTGACTCCTTGGAGAGGTGCCGAGTGAAGAAACTGGTCAGATGGTAGCAAAGCAGAGGAGACAAACATTAGCTGAAGTGACTGTGGGATCCCAGCTCTTCCCTCTACCCTGCTCTGAACACAAGATGGTATCCAGACAGTAAGCATAAGTATTTGCACATGATTTCCCAAAGCCTGGGATCAACACCATAGGTAAACGTGCTTGCAAATAGCAACTGTGACCCTTGAGACACCTGCCCTCTTCATGCTGCCCCACCTCACCTCAGTTTTCAGCATCTCTTTCATCTTGCCCTTCCTTTCCTCTAAGAGCCCTGGAAGTGGGGGTTCCTCATTTATAGTCCACCTGACTTCCATACTGACCTTCATTCAACTCTTCCTGTAAACATGCTTTTTTCTCACTACCAAACTAAGGACTATGGTATGGTTTGGGGTTTTTTAAAGTGAAATATGTTACGCTATCCTGTGATCAATTCTCCACAATAAACACTTGGATTCATGGCAAGCCTGAACTTGAGAGGCACTGAGCTCTTGCTGCCCAGTGGACTTCTCTGGTAGGAAAAAGGGGATTGGGAACCAGTGGTGGCTATCAGGAGGCAGGTCAAAACTGCAGCCCTGCAGGCCTGAATTATGTCTCCTCTTTACAGATTTTTAGCTTTTTCAGGCCAAATGAATCTCATTTGTTCTGTGCACATTTGCAGTGCTCCATTTATCACCACAGTGCTGAGATGCAGAGTTACAGACGGGTATTTGCAGTGATTAAAGGAAAATCTGCCATGGAGCACATCCTAAATAAATAAAAACAATTCTCTCTCAACAATACTGGAGGGATAAGGTTAAAAAAAGTCCTAGCTCAGTTACCAACATAAAGATAGTGTAATTATTCAGCTGTTTGCAAGGCTACTTCTCCACAGCTTGTGAAGCAGAGTGATGTCTTGTGACTGGCATCAGATGGGAAACCAAGAGTGCTTGCATGTGATGAAAGGTGCTGAAAAAACAGTCCTGGAAAATTAAGTCCTCTCTCATCCACAGCAGATGATCAGCAGTGGCAGCAGTTCTGGGCTGCACTGTTCACTCGGGTGAGTTAATTCTCTGAGGAGAAAACTCAGCCACTATGGTCTTTATAGCCTCATCTATGCCTCTCTGCAGAGTCAGTCAAAACACAACCAGTTTCTGCCACTTTTTACAATAGCTGAAGGATGTTTTGGCAACACAATCATACCTGAGCAACTTTCTGACGCAACCACTAATTATTTCTCAGGACCTTTTTAGGGTAAAGAGCACACATGAAAGGTGTCATTTAATGGCATTTATAGATGCCTGGATCACTCAAAAAGAGAAAAGGTTATTTTAAGCTACCTTCCTTCCAAGCCCTTCTTTTTGTCTTTGTTTTAAACAGCTTTCTGACTTAAAGATGCTAATCACCACAGGATCTTTAAAGTCTTCTTTCAACAGTCCTGTGAGATAAGGAGAACTATTATTTCCTCTTAGAGAGGAGAAGTTATGGCACAGAGAAATTACTACACTTCCCAAGGTCACACAGCAAATGTACAGCATGCTAGGGAACATCATCTAAGTCTGCAGAGTCCTCAGCTAGTATTTTAGCCCCTCCAACACACCTCCTCTTAGATGACCTAGGTGCTGAGACCCTACTGTAGCTCCAGGGACACTCTCCTGGGATGCTCCAGGACATCTTTGCCTCTGCCTCTCTCTCCTGCATACAGAGAAGAGCAGAGAGCCGCTGCTCACCTGGTGGGTGCATGCTTCTGCTCCTCCTCTTCATCTGTGTCGCTGCTGATAGTGATGACACTCACGGCGGGGCTAGGGGTGTCGGGAATGATTATCGTCTGTCGCTGCCGCTCCCGCGTGGTGCTGGTGGCCACATCGCTCCAGCCGCACGTGACAGAGGTGCTGCAGGCAGGGCTGTTGTGCACCATGGCACAGCGGGGAGGCGTGTTCTCCTTCACTCGTTTCGAACGCTGAGGTGAGCTGATGGACTGAGAGGATGAAACTTCATAGGTGGATGCATTTCTGGAAATGGGAAAGTTTGTTAGTTAAAACTCGGTTTGCCGAAGTTGCCCGTTGCCATGGCTGTTGATTCCTGGTGTCTGATTCAGTGGCACCAATGTATGGAATCTAGGAAAACTGCAGAATTGCCACAGTCCTCTTCAAAGGACAGACTTTTGCATATAATTGCATATGCATGACTTATTCATGTAATTGGCTGAAATGTAGTTCCTTTTAGTAAAAACTTCTATTTTGTTTTCCCTAGAAATTTCCAAATGAGAAACACTGCCTCCCAGGAGTCTGCACTGCAAGGTAGAGGCCAGTCACACAGCACAGACATACAAAACACGGGCAGGCTCAGTATGCCTTTCCCTTTCTAATAACCCCTTTCTCCTGTATCCTGCATGGATGCATCATGATCAGATACTTTTTGGCCAGAAAAAAACTAATGGTAAAATTAGAATTTGTTGTGGAAAACATCGGCCATTTATCAGGAAAATTGCTTTTCTTAGTTGAAAATTTGATTTTCTGTTTAAGAATCTTTTCAATAAAGATTTCCTGCCCAATGCTTCATCCTCTAGGGTAGAGGAGTCCCACAGATGGGTGCATGTAGATGGCAGGACATGTACTCAGTTTCATTTCATTCCCAACTGAGGCAGCAGATGCAGCATATATAAATCAGCAAGAAAATAACAATCTTTTTATTATGCAAGAGAAAAACATTCTCAAGTCCTGTTTTATTTCCCAGCCTTCCTACTTCTGCTTCCCTGCCTTACAGCTGGAAAGAGCCCACTGGATCAGGGATCTGAACACAGAACCTGTCCACCAAACAGTGCAGCACAGGTCTGCAGATGGGATACTCACCAAAGCACACTTACTAAAGCCCATTTCACTAATTTCCCACATTTTCTTTCTTCCTTGTATTTCTTTTTTCTGCTTATTGCAGAACATTTGCAGACTCAAAAATGAAAAAGCCCCTAAGTTCTGGTTTTGTTCTACAGTGGGGCTGAGGCCTGGGCTGCACGTTCAGCTTGGCCTGAAAGCTAACGAAAGGAAGAGGTGACATCCATCAAAAGGAAGTCACTCTGGACCTATCGCACTATACCAACTTACACAGGGTCTTTTGCATAACAAATGGCTGCACAGTAGCATTTGCAGTGCTTTTTGAATACCAATGAGCAGCATGGAGTACCCGACTCTCCAAAGGAGCATGCTCCTCATTTGGCTACAAAAGCATCACTATTAATGAAGCTGTAGAAACCCTTTGCTCTGAAAGTGTCCAATTCCTCCTGGATGCTGTCACCCTCCCCCTGGAGAGGAAAGGGAGAGTGGAAGCCCTCCTTAGGCACACTGGTTGCAACAGGCACTCTCTTTTGCTGCCTTGCTGCGGATGTAGCTGCCTCTCTACACCAGGAATGGACTAAGACAGCTGTAGCCCACCCAAAGTAGATGCAACATTTGGGAGCAGATAAATGGGAAAGATTTAAATAGTGGCCTCTTAACTAGAGTCAAATCGGTTGCGAACTCAGACCTTCTCTGGCTCCAGTCCAGTACCCCAGTAAAATCACAAGCTCCTCTGTTTCTGCCAGTGCACAAGGGGTGACCCATTTTGGTTCCTCCTTTGCACTGTTCTGAATTTTTTAAAGAAATGTGACAATTTCAGAGCCCACAGGACTTTCCTCAGAACAACTGCACATACATCTTAAACAGCCTTGTCCTCTGGCCAAGATTACAGTGCTGTGGCAGGCACTGCAATCATCGTACCATGTGAGCTGTGCCACATAACACAGTATGAACCAAAACCCAGTCTCCTATGAGAGTTGGTAGACTTAGGTGTCTAAGGACTGTCCCTGTATGAGATGTCCTTATAAAATGCTCCCTGATTTATGCTGCCACGATCCTAAAAAGGCCAGTGCCGGTATTTGTTGCTGGAGAGTACTGCTGAACACAGGGGCCAATCACCTATGTTAGGAGCTAAAGAGCTGGAAGGCAGCCTAGAGCCACCCCAGTCCTCCACACTGCATGGCATTAAAGCTCAAAGGATAGGTCATCATGCCATTGCTTTTGAAAGGGCAGATCTCACGTGCACACATGAGTGCATGTTCCTGAAGATGCACCCGCAGTTGCACCACCCTGTGGAAATGGAGACACTGCACCTCAGGAAGTGCTTCTTCAAGATGATGTGGGAAGAAAACATGTGGTGACTAGGCATTGAGCTCATGCTGACCTGAGAATATAATTACTTCTTTAATTATGGTGACTGCAAGGCCTTGAGTAATCACAGCTGCATAACGAGACATATGAACAAGTCCTCAGTGTCCCATCCTGCATCCCCTTCCAGCCACTAACTCCCGCAACAAAATGATGCTCACTGGGTATTAAATGTGCCTGACTATCTCTTACTCCCTCCTCTCTCCTGCCCTGGGTATGGAAGTGAAGCAGCAGAGAGCCCAAAGTCACAAAGTGCTGTCTAATCATTCCTGGGCCACGGAACACACTATTTTGCCCCACAGATGTCATCGAACATCCCCCTGGTCAGCACTCCTTCATTGCAGGGCTGCATTCAGAACCACCCAGGTACACCAGGTGGTGACTGGGAGCCGCGGCACTCACCGGGGTGCTGACTGGTGCTGCTTGCTCTTCCTGGCGGAGGTGGTGGCAGC
>JANHGB010011269.1:0-24933 GCA_026283785.1 Coracopsis vasa | reverse complement strand
TAATTTGCAACCCCTCCATGTGTCTGCTGAAAACAAGCTGTGAAACCTACTATAGATTGTTTCCATGTTGTGTACAGATTTCTAGAAAGAGAAGAGCAGCTGTATCACTTAAACACACTGAGGAGTCACACTATTTACAAACACATGTAAATGAAGAGTTGAAGCAGAGGGATCACAGTCAGAATTGCCCTGTGTCACAGCCATCACATTTTAACCACTTGCTCCTGCTTAGTAATTTGCATTTGACAGGTGAAAATGACAAGCTTGATCATAAAACCTACCCTCTGATCCTTCTGAAGAAGGTAACAGCCTTTGGCATTTTAACTTTTCTGTCAAAGGAAAAAAAAAACCCTCACATTTTATTTGTTTCTAGAACATCACAGGGTTAGAGGCTTCTGTTTATGCAAGGGAAAGTCAATGGGTCACACTCACACAGACATTGGTCCATTTCCCGTTCTTGGCATCTCTGTGGTTTGTTGGTCCAACTCAGACAGCAATTTTAAAATATTCAGTGCAGCCTAAAGAAAAGAGAGAGCACTCAGCAACGCAACCTGAGCCCTTTCTGTTAACACAGTGAAAGGACCAGGGCTCACTTAAAGTAAATACACTGATTTTAGTAATATATTCCCTAAGATACATCATTATGGTGGACAAAAATGCAATGGTGTAGTTTCATCTGGCTACATTAAACAAACAAATGGTGCTGTGGCTAGGGCATTCCTTTGTGTTTGTTTTAGCAACGGGGAAAATTAATTACTATTATTTATAATTACTATTAACATCATAAATTAAGTATTATTAATATCAAGAAAAAAGATGCTAACTTAGTAATGGCTCAAAACCTGTACAGAGCATAAGATAAAGGACATTAAAATACACAGAATAAAAAAGTTCTTTGAATAGAAGAATACAAGTTACACAAGAATTGAAACTACGAAACTAATAGGGCACATGTGACTTTGAAAGAGTCAATGTTATGTGGCTACTGCAAAAGTAAGTCACCCCCTTTGAGAACTGAAAAGTTTTGTCACCTTTATTCTGATCAATTTCAGGATTCCCTTTTCAGAATACGCCTGATGTATTATGGCATGGGCATTAGCAAAAGCTGAGTATCCGAACAGAGCCAGTTCTCATGCTTTCAGGAGCTCTTTACAGTTGGATGTAGAGATGGGTGAGAAAATGTCAACATTAAGTGACAAAGATCAAAGAAATCCGTATCAAATTATAGCCATTAGAAAATTGCTGCAAATGTCTTTAGTATAAAGTCAGCAAACCCAGGTTCTCCTACGCATTTACATATTGGAAACTATTACTTTAGTCCACAGTCAGTAATCAGGGCACCACTGGATACCGAAATAAAAGAAACTGCTACTGTTATAAAGGGGACTTAACAGATGTAGAGCATCTCCTGCTATCTAATGGGGAATTGCATTTCTTCCATTTTGGATTCTCTCAGAAAGTCTGGTAATGTGAACCCAGGTGTTACAGTGCCCAGTGAAATATCTGCCCATTCTGTTACAGAAAATAATCCGATAAGCCCTTGTATTTTAAAGATTCCTTTTCATACATTTTCTTTAACATGTGCTCACACAAATAATATCAAGATAAACAAAATGCATTTTTAGTAGACAAAAATTGTGAGCATGTGTTAAGCATTTCAAAGATTATTTAGATCTGATTCGGATATTGTTAATCAGTTGTTTCAGCAACCTGTGAAATATTGGACAAAAAATTAGCCAGGGAATTGTACAGCGTTTAATTCACTGCTGTGCAGCAGGAACACGAAACCTTGGTATATCCGTTGCATCCCTCAGTTCACACTGAAGGGCAAAGAAAAAGCATTTCAGCAATATTCATCATACCATATCGTGGCAAGATTCTACATCCTTTCCAATCCCATGGCTGATCAGTGGTGGCTGAGAGGAACAGTTTATAAGAGATACAAACTCGTTCTTGTTATTTTTTGGAAAGTCTTTATATTCAACCTGAAGAAAAGAGAAGGATTTAGCTCTTTAAGTTAACCGTGTACAGAAAATACATCACAACTGCTACAGATTATTTACCCATATATGAAGCTGAACCTTACTTCTAATCATTCTGCCAGCCTAAACTTTGAAGTTTGTCTTCACCTGCAATGTTTTTTTTAGTAATCATGATTGCTCTGCAAGTCTGATTAGAAGAGGCTACTTAATAATGATTGTTGCTGGGACCTTTTTTCTTATTATAGCCATTTAAAGGTTTCCCTCCTACACTTTTTAATCCACTGAGCTCCTTTAACATATCAATATAGGAACTTATATGCAATTCTGATTAAAGGGACCAAACAGAAGAAAGTGTACTGCTTACAGCAAATGTTAATGTAAGAAAGAGTGTTCAAAAAAACCCTGATTTCAGATCAGCCACATTCAAGTTCATACTGTGTTGTTCCTACATCATGACAATCACAAAATACTACTTTCAGTTTTATTCTTCCAAGACTTCAGAATAGCACTGAATTAAGGCTGAGGAAATGCACATTTGAAAACTATATAAAAAAGCTGTAAAATTCAGTACATTTAATGAGTAAATCATTTATATGAATTTCAGCTTAACACGCAGCCTTCAGAATATATTACCCACCAGCAGAACTAAAAAGCTTTAGAACAGGCAACAGGTTGGACCAATTTGGGTAGCTTTGGAAGAAATCTTGCAAAGCCAAGCACTTACCTGGATTCCTTGAACATTGGAAAGATAGTCCAGCTGCTCAGAGGGCCGAGTAAGTGGTCCGTGGGGTACGTGGCCTGATGAGTTGTTGTTCTTTAGTATGGTCTCAGCAGTAGGAGAAGTGCCACCATACAACAGCTCTCTAGCAATCATGGCTGTTACTGTGGCCTTGGCAGGATTTGGGGCTGCCCTGTTGAACTCTTTGGTGTGGTGTCCTTGATTGGCTCCTACAGCTTGTGCGACCTCAGGGACCATGGGAAGAATTCCAGCAGGAAGCTGCTGATGGCTGAGATAAGGCATCCTAAACTCATCTTCTTTATTACCTGAGACAAGAGAGGTACACACTAACCAGATGCTAGACAGTTCTGCGAGGCCTTCTGCAGGCACATGAGGGCAAAGATAAAGCATCAAAAGCCACTTCTGAAAAAAACAATGCATTTCTGATTACTTTTGAAACACTAACAAACTTAGTGAGCTTGATTTGCCTTTGGTGGGTCAGAAATTCAGCATTGACAGAGTTTGCTTGTTGAATAAATAATTCAACTCCAGCTTCTGCCAAACATTTTTCTGAGCCAGAGGCTGATCTCACCTCCTCCCCTTACCTTTTTTCCTGCACAGAAATTTCCCCCACTTAACTCCTGCTGTTGGTTGAAGGAGCCTGGTCCCTGGATCAGAACCAGGCTCAGTCCTGACCATTAATTCTTGTACACCTCTGCTCACTGCAGCGTGACACTACTGAAGGGACTGAGAACCATATCTTACACAAACACATACACACCAACAGGGCTATGCTTCTTTCAGTTAGGTTACTTACTAGTTGAAGTCTCTTCAGAGCCTGGCTCAAAGAAGGTTACTTTTCTTCCATCACCTGGTTTCTTCACTGGTGTCTTTAAAATAAAAAGAAAAAAGCCAAACACACAATATCCCTTTAAAAACTTTAAAACCTGGGGCAGAGGGATAAAGTTTTAAGATGTAGGTGATCTGAATAGTCAGAATTTTACTGAAAAATCTATTAAAAAACCTGAATTATTACACAGCTGAGACAAGTTCAGTGATTCTCACTTACTGACAAAAACTATCTACAGAACAGTGAAGTGGTATTAAGAACAGATACTGAGAACTAGATACCATAATAAAGCCAGTTAAACTATCACAAGTTACTGGAGTTGCTGGGGACAACATATTGGACACAAATTAGCATATACATGGAAAGCATATAACTAAACCCAGACTTGCCATTTTAACTCCCTGGTAAGATCTGCTGAATCAACAGATTCACACAAGGCTCTTCCCCCTTTAGGGGCCCACCAAAGGAAGAGACCTGTAACAAACTTTCAACTCCAATTTCTGCTGAGCCTATATAAAACCTATTGCTACCAAAAAGTCCTATAACCTACATGCCTGCAGATTTCTAAGGCCAATATATCAATTATCACAGATTCTGAGCCATTCTATAAAGAAGAAATACATTAATTTAGCCTTCTTTGATTTACTTGCAAAATCAAACCCTTAATGTATCCAAAACACACTACTTCAAAGAACAGTCACCTCAATATAATTGCTTCCTCCCTAGGGGAGGAGGCATGAATTTAAACCACTGTTGCTGCCTTGCTGTTGTTTCAATTCAACTTTTGCTGTAGTATTAAACAGGAGTTGAGTCTTTAAGACCCTTACCTTCTCTTCTGTCTTTAATGCTGGCTTTGGAGGCTGAGGTTGAGGGATTTTGAAACCTAAAATTTCCAGCATGTTTTCAGCTGCATTGCGTTTAGCAACCTTTTTGTTTGTGCCCATTCCTTCAGCTGTGTGTACCCCAACTTTCACCTAGGCAAAGAGGAAGAAGAAACAAATAGATTCTTAAACAGTAGTGTAAGGATTCATTTATTAGTGGTCTGTGTCTCAAGCACTCCGTGAGTCACAAGACAGTTCAAGTGATCATTTTTTCTAAGCAAGTTGTCATTTACTGTCAACGATCATTGGCCTCCAAGCACAAAACCCCAAACAGGAGTCACACAAACTGCTATATTTCATCATCTCACCTTGGCAATAGCTTAAAGGCTCAAAACTGGTAACGCAGCAGATACAAATTTTCCAAGCTGAAGTTAGAGGTTTAGAAGATTTACTAATGTAATGGAAAGAAATAAACTGTCTTGGCCAGAATAGGCGAGAGGTCCGGAAAATGCACTTAATTATTAGAGTGTAGTAGATACTCAGTAATAAAACCACTGCTGTGCTATTGGGATTTGCAGTACTATGTGCAGAAAGTGCTGCACTCTAAAGCAACACACAAAAACTCGTGGGAAGGAGGAAATGAGGGATACTTAGGTCCATGTTAATAAATACTATATTAAAAAGTATAAGCAGCTCAGTATCTCTTCACAGAATATTAATACCCCTGTTAATTAAAACATTAGGCAGTTACAACATAGACTTCTGGTGTCCTATGCCATTTTTTAAAAGACATGACTCAGATCATCTTTACTGAACCTTTATCCTCTTTGAATGTAGCCCACTAGATATTTTCTTAATAAATTTCATGGAATTTGGCCGTAATCCTGTTAACTTTGTATATCATTGTGACACCCTGATTTCCATAAGCAAAAAACCCAAGACATCACAGCCATGCAACTAGATTTCTCGAATCAACATACAAACCTGCATCACAAACTCCCTGCGCCTTGGAAGACCACGTTCTGTGATGAGCATGTACTCTGGTTCCTTCTCTTTCTTGGCCTGCTGTATCTGGGCAAGTCTGCTAATGGGATTCATTCCTTGACCATATTCTGGACTTGTTTGCAGCTATGTAGAACAATGTTTAGGAAATAAGCCAAAAATTTGTGAATATTTGGTTTAATAGACAAAATGCAGCATGCCACTAAATTCATTCATCTCTAGAATATAAAAACTCTGCAATAACAGTTGCTTAATGAAACACTGGCACAGCCAAAGAGAAACACTCAATTTATTTGGCTCTGCTGTTACAGCTGACCACATTTAAGGTACCACTGGTAACAGTTTTACAAGTTTGAATCATGCTATATGGGAAAGGACAGGCTTGCAGGAGAATTTGCACAAGCAATAGGGTGCAAAACTTGAAACTGTAACGTCTAAAGCTTGAAAGTCATTGTTTTATAAGGTTTGTCTTCCACCCTGAATTTACTGATAACTGTTGTAAAGGTGGTGTCAGAACCCCATTTAGAGCGGGAGCAAAACAGCATTTCATTTGTAGTACCAGACTGCTGATTAACGCTGAGCAGTTGAAGAGTGTTTATAATTAACTCAGAAATTCTTCTCATCTGCTGATTATTTATAACAGGCAGATTTCCAACCTGTTTGTCTCTTACCTTCACTATTGATTTTGTTTTCTTTTTGATTCGTGGCTTCATTTTCTCAACCGTAGGAAGAGGTGGCAATTTCTTCAGTTCTTCTAGGACTGCTATTGCAGCATTTTTCTTTGAAATCTTCTTGCTCTTCCCTTCACCTTCACCCATGAATTCTCCAACTGACACCTTGGTTACAAAGCTCTTCATATGGGGAGGACCACTTTCCTTGGTCACCTGTTTCAGAGGGAAAAACTGAGTGAAAGCGTGATAAACACTTATTAAAAATGGTAGGGCACATTGTTTATAGCAAACTTCTCTCAAGAACTACAGATAATGACATTTTAGATTCTCATACAATCCATAAAGTAAACATGTAAATCACACACATTCTAATAACCTAATCCCACCCAAATAAACAGATACTTTAAAAAGATCAGATGCAGCAAGCAGTAAACAGTATTTACATGCAAGTCATTAACCAATCTCATTTAATGTACTGATTTACTCCTTCAGTATTAAGATGTGACTGTTCTATCTCATCAGCATGTACTTTCAGATAATTAACATCACCTCATTAAATACACCATCTTGTGGTAATAGAACATTACAGAGAATGCAGTTCTTTAGGATCCAGCATTTTAATTCGGAAACCAGCAACTCTGGAGACATCTAAGAGATAGATGCCTACTACAGATTTAGTCTTTCTACTCCATTCACAACAACACATCCTACTTCAAAATAATCATAAAGTCAAAAAGTAAAAATCGATTCAGAACTTCCACCCACAACTGGCTTTGTGTGACAGGATGTTTTTACCAGTGATGCTCCAGCTAATCTGCAGTAATTGAAAGCTTCATGTAAAATTTCATAGAATGGTTTTAGAGGCAATTTAGTTACACACAATTGCGTTTTCTTACTATAATAATTCAGATAGTTGACTTAAATATTACTCTGCCAGCTCAGGAAAGCAGCATGATAAATTAATACTTTAGTGAAAGAGAGATGCTCCTGTGGAAGCTATTGATTTAAGATAACTAACATGATCAGGGAGGGGCAAAGAGGCAGCAAGCAGCCAGGCCAAAGGGAAAGGAAAGATGCACATGAGGTCACCTCATGGCAAGAAAAGAAACCTATTTGTGAGATTCTGCACCTTGTGTGTCGTCCATATCAGTGCTTAATTAAGCAAATACTTCCATACATGTCTTTTCGAGTGAGCTATCCTTGTTTGCCTTGACTCTGCACTTCAATGTTATAACCATTAATGTGGAGTTTTGTTTTGTTTCTTCACTGGAATATTGATTTTTCAAAAAGCTTGGAAAAAAAGATTGCACAGACAACCACAGCGCAGCTGTTCACTCATGGAATAGCTTTAGGGCATGAATTTGTGAACAGGTGAGTTTCTCTTTTTACTTCACTTTACCATATAAACCCCAAGACAATCAGTGTGACTGTCAAAGGTAAAAGTGTATTCACAACTAACAAGCCATGTTAAAAGTCAGTTGTTTGGATTATCTAGAAGATACTCAACTTAATGTGTACCCTTAATATTCTAACAAAAACAAATCTAAAGCTTGTAAAGTAAACATACCTCAAAATTCACAGGCAAGTTCCTTTTAAGTGCAATCTCAAAAACTTGGCTTATTTCAGATTTATTGAGATTTTCATCATCTGGTTCTTTTCCGTTAACCTAAAAGAAGCATACTCTATTTAAAATAAAGATCCTATTAAATTGAATTTTATCCATCCAACCAGTTTACTGAGCTCTCAAAAATTTTAAGTAGTCTAACCTTTACTGCCATTTTACGTGACTGTGTAGAAATGCAGCACACATACTATGGAACTGAAACTTAGGAAGCTCATTTAAGGTGTATGTGTAAAAGCTAGCAAACCTTCATATTTTCATGTGCTCGTTACAGGAAAGAACAAATGGCATATGGGCCAATGTAAAAATCTATTTCTAGATAAAACAAACTGATGTGTTAAATGAACTGATTTCCAAATGGAAGTACCTTTATGAAATGCAATTTTCATATACTGATTGGACATTTGTACCGAAAGCACTAAGACAGTATCAGATAAGAGAAAGGGCAGGAAAAATAAAGAATTCTGAGAATGGGACCAATGTGAATAAAGGATGGCTAATTAGATCCTGGCACAGTCCTGTCTTTGACATGTTCCCTTGCAAGAGCTTCATCTACAGACTCTTTTCTCATCTAAAGAACATACTATCAGGAACTTGCCTTAAATCAAATGGTGTACATCTCTGAAACTTACACCTGCTAGGAGGCCAGCCTTGCCAGCTGAAGCCTACCTACAGGCACTTCTACGTATCTCCAGGTAAAATTTTGATTGTGATTCCTAAAATGTTTTCACTGATGTTGGGACATGAACTAAGAGGTGTGGTAACAGCAACAGAGAAATTTTAAGACTAAGTGTCTAGCAGTGATATTGGAAAGATTATGATAAAGATGAACAGCAACAATTTCACCAATTATATCATGCCACAACACTAGTTATGCAACCAGGTAATAAAAATGATTTAAGTATTTTATTGGAGCAGCAGAAATACGCTAGAGAGCTCTCATTGACTGAAACTAGTTTTGATGGTAGCAAGCATCCCCAATGTCTGTTACTGACAAATTAGATTAAAACATGAAGGAATTTTTTTTTCCAACACTTAAAGCAGCCTCTTCCCATCTCAGACATAAGTATTAATAAAATCAATCTGTGGTTTTCACTCCTCCCACTGTCCCATCAGATTTTACACTGTACTTATGGGTTGACCTTGTATTTCAGGTTCGATTTGCAACCATTTTGGAAGGGCACATACAGCCCAACATCCTTTTACAAAGATAACATCTAATAATTCTGATCCCACTACTACATCCAGTCTCCAAACTCCCCGTGGAGGTGTACTTAGGGCAATCTTCAGGTCTGTGAATACTGAGACCACACGATGGCACCACTCCCATGGGAGCAAGGTAGGTGCACTGTGACTGCATGAGAAACGAGGAGGCAACACCTACACTGGAGGAACCATACTATACCTCATCAGAAGGCACAATACAGGTGAAAACTGGGAAAACCAAGACTGAATACAGGAGTCAAAAGTCTTGAGCATCATATTCTAAACCCTATTTTAAATGCAGTTGGTAAGTTCAAAAGGAATAGCATCATATACCTAGAAAAAAATATTTGAACTACTAAGGTCTTATAATGGTCTAGGTGTTACAGCAAGTTTACCACTGTCATCTCTAGGAATGATCTCTCACTACCCTTACTGTCAGAACAGCACAATCACTTTAATTACAAGTATTTTAACCCACCTTCTAATTTCAGATACATACTATTTTTTCAAGTGCCATATTTTTCCCTTGCAAAGGTGACAAAGACTTCTTTTATGGGATTAGGTTTTTCCCATTTAATATCTTTTCAAAAGAATACAAATAAATAGTATGGAATGCTTTACTGTATTACAGTATGCATTCTTGATATATTCCAATTCTGTTCACATGGTGTAAAACACTGGTACTTTTCTTCAATACCTCTACCTAAAAGAAGTAGATCAACAGCAAAATAGCAATTAAGAGATCTTTGCTATTTTACCAATTTTCTTGGTAGACCCCTCTACTTTGGAGGTCTCTACTTGAGTTCTGGATCGGTTTATTTTATAAATCAAAACTAACTATACACACATGCTCTCCCTCTTTCTCTTTCCCTGCACACCTCAAGGCAGATGACCTATAAAGTTTGCTTTCAAAGTCATTTGCATGTGTGCATACACTAAACTCATCAAGGACTAAATCAGAACGAGACCACAAATACAAGCATTTACCACTCTCAGCTCTAATCAAACTGTTCAAATCCATCTCTAACAAGTGGAAAAAAAAAGTCCCAAAGGAAACAAAGTGATAGATTCAAAAACTCCCAACCAAACTGCAGAAGTAATATACCCCTTCAAGAGGAATTTGCCCTTCTAGGAACGCCTTCAACAGGCACTTCCTCAAAGACTGCTTTGTAAGCAAATTATGAAAGCCGCTGGAGTTTCTGATAAGAACTAACTACACTGATGTCAACACAGCAGTCAGTGTGACTGCTTTCTTCCATGTAAAGGGTATAAAGAGCAGCTGAAATTTACCAAATAAGTTGGCAAAACACATAGAAGCAATTCTAGTTTTAGTATTTTCAGGCTAAAGTTAGAATTTCTGTCTGAGAACTGTGCTAGAAAGCATAGCTCTCTATGTTTTCTAAGTGTTAAAATCTATGCTTTATCATCTCTGTCTTTGAATACGCAAAGTAACCCTGTTCTGCAACTTTGTCAGTGTGTCTTAACTCCAGTCAGACTAATTGAGGTTGGAAAAGTCTGTTGGAGGTCTCTTACAGCCTCCCACTCAAAGCAGAGCAAACTTTTAAATTCAATTGGGTTGTTCAGAGAGGGCTTTGTCCAGTTGAAAGCTAATATTACTAATTTTTTTCCTGCCACTTGCTTCTAGATTTGCAGTCTGAGAAGGTGTGGGAAAAGGTCACATTACCATAAGGTCTAATCATTTTATCCAATGATTTCTTCTTAGAATCATAAAATCATTTAGGTTGGAAAAGACGTTTAAGATCATCGAGTCCAACCATTATTAAGCACTGAATATTTTCTATTTTAAAAATACAAGAGTTAAATCTTGTAAATACAAAAATCTGGAAAATAAGAATAAAATAAATAAAAAGCACAAAATACTGCCCTAAATACAAGAGTTCAAGGTTAAGCATATTCTGTTCACACACACACGAATGGGATACACAAAAATAAGTAGATTTAAAAGCAAAATTACTGAAAACATCAAATGACAGGTAGGAAGCATCAAGGATTATGTCTGCTTCTGAAATCCTACTTTGCCTCCCCTGTAGATACCCTTTATAATAGCATCTCATGATCTGACACTCCTGTATCCCTCAAGGACCTTGCCTCACTGAATGCAAGAATGAACAGTGCTCGCCCTGTAGTAGAATCCTCCTTTCTAGTGCAAAATGCTGTTACAAAATCAGCAATTCCCTCAGACATTTCTAAAACTACAATATTTGAAAGCCATTTAAGACCTGATTTATCCCAGTACAGACTGTACTCTCTGTTCAAAGGACTGCTCCCCTTAAGCATAGCTGCAGTTCTTCCTGTTCTTTTTGTAGACAAGTCAAACAAATAGAAAAGTAAAATGACAAATGCATGTTTCTCATGAAAGTGTAAGTGAATTGCCCAGCAAAATAGCAGGGTCAAGACAGCATTCAGTTCCCAGTGAGCTTGCAACTGGTTTCTTCATCAAGTAATTCTCCCTTCTTGAAATCTCCTGCATCATTCACAGTAGTATTTCACTTATGATGTTCTTACAAAAAGGAGAGACTCTATAGGTTTTCTTCCTTTTTCTCCTGCTTTACAGCCCTTACACTGAAGGAGACATCCTACAGAAAAGGGTATGTGGTCACATAAAGAGAATTGCAGTGTTTGTTCTGAAGACCTCACATTACTTTAAACGCAACTCTACCACTATTCAGAATGTCACTTGTACAGAAGCATTTCTAAAACAGTGAACAAAAGTCACATGTGATCCTTTTATGTTCCTCACAGTTGGACTCCTTAAGCCCAGTATGTGGAACTTTGCTACTTGAGATGAAAAATGGCTGATGATGGTATGATATCTTTTACAAGGGTGAGTGCAAAAAGATGATGTTGTGCATCACTGGCACAGAATGACAATACTTAAGAATTTGGGGGTCACCCTCAGGCTTGACCTCTTCTGCATGAAGGCTTCCAGCTTGTCTTTGACCACACTCTGCCTTTCACCAGTTCTGGATATCAGTGTACAACTCATATTCACTCTTTCAGCTTTTATTCCCTGCACCACTGTCTTCTCCCAGTAGCATCTGTAATCCCTTGGCTCTTGGTATCCTCCATCATTCAATAATCTGCATTCCTCAAGGAGAGCTTTCTGTTACCCAAAGCAATACCATCAATGCCTCCTAGGCCTGCTCCCTGAACCATCAGATGCAGTGTTTTGGCTTAATTACCTGAGCCATACTCCCTCCCACAAATACACTTGGAAGTTTTAAACTCAGTGTCCCTTGGCTTTACAACACATTTCCTAGATCTTCTTGCTCCGCCATTCCTAGTAGTTCCCAGCTATTTTTTGTTCCCAGTCTGAGATCCCTTATTACCTTCTTGCCTAATTCTTTATGTTCCTCCTTTCTCAGCACACAGCCAGACTCTAATCCATGAAAGTTCTCATGATTGCAAGTTACTAGTCTGACCTCCACTTCCTCCTCACCTCTCTGGCAGTGTCCTAGTCTCTCTTGCTTCCAGGTTTGTATTGTAAGTCCCCCACCTCCTCAACACAATCTAGATGCCAGCATGGAGTACATCAGTGGGGCTCTTGCTCTTAGATCTAACATCAAGCCCTCATAATTCAGGTATAATGAGCCTATAAAGGAACGACTAAATACACTCTTTGTAGCAATCAGCCAACACCTAGGGAGGGGGTGCACACAGTCAGCCAGCCCCAGAAGCTGTGAGTAACTCGTGTGTGCACAATGAGACCTTCTGCCTAAAGCAACCTAACAAAAAAGCATGAAAAAAACCCCAGTGAAAGGGTCTCGGAATGGAAAGTGCTGGACAGCTATAAATATACTGAGGGACAAAAAATTGCTTCTTATATTCATATTAAAATGTGTGAACAAGGTTACTACTTCCATGAAATTCCCTCTCCTCTAGAATTTCCATGGTTCTTTCAAAAAATCACAGAGGAATTTTGCCCAGGAAGCAAACCCATGCGTGATTTCTAGGTTGCCCATACTAGAACGCAAGCACCCCATTTACATACTTCTTCAGAAGGTTGTATGTGATCTGTACCTGATAAGAAATTAGTTCTTATCTATGCTTCCAGTGCTCTGACAGAGCACTGACATATCTGACAGAGGTCTATAGCATTGCTGTAGAAAAAAATAACAGCAAAAGAATTAACATAAATTCATTTAGAAAAACTTCAGTTTCATAGAAATTTATGTTTTTAAATCAAACTGTTTCTATTGTCACAAGTAGGTCAACATTACTAAGCAGAACTAAATTTCACAACTGTCCTTTTCTTCTTAATAAGGAAAAAACCCCTACAACAGTATCTCAGTTACAACACTAAGATTAATTCCCACCTCTGGTTTCTCAGGCAAGGGCTCATTCTGCAGAACTTTCAGTGCTTTAGCAGCTGCATCATGTTTAGCAGCTTGTCTTGTTCTTCCTTTCCCGTGAAACTGCTGCCCTCCAATTGAAAGCTCAACTTGATAAAGTAAGGGCCCAACAGGAAATGGGTAAAAGTACCTGCAAAGAGAGGGATTTAAATAAGCAAAGAGTTTGGCCTACAAAGTAAACAGAAACATAAGTTACATGTGGATGAATCTCTCAGATATCAGTAACCATGACCCAGCACTGAAGCCCAAGTATTAAAAAGTCAGATTTTGATTTAAAGTCTATAAAAAAAACTTTAGGGAGAGATTTCTGAAGCAGAATATCAACATTTTTTGTTTTATAATTGTTTAACCAACTAGAACGGAGAAAGACAATGTAACCATGCTTTTATAGGCTTGGCAGGCCAGGGAGTTTGGAATTCTCAATTCCTATGCCCATATAAAATTCTTTAAATGGATGCTTTCTTTTAAATAGCTTTAGAAATAGCATCAAACTGATTCCTTCACTTTTGCTTTTCCACAGAAAGGAAACACAAGAAATATTTGGCTAATATTTAGCTATTCATTTCATGAAGCTGGCTGTATCTGAATGCCCTCAAAAAAGCTTCATTCTTTGGTTCAATTCCCTTTTTCCTCCTTGCCTTACCCCCAAAGGAAAAAAAGCAACTTAAACAAGACAAATTACAGATATTAACAGGGTGTACTTATCAAAACCTTTCACCTCATAAGATGGCTGTGTTTCAAGCTGAATATCCCCTTAAGGGCCATTCTATTTTTAGCTAATTTTGAGAAGATAGCATTGAAGCACTCAGATGAGTGGAAATGAGATTCCAGACCCAAAAACTTAAGCAATACATACCGTGGAGGATAAGTACCACCTCTCATAGTATAGTTGTAAGTGGATCTCATCCCCGTGTAAGGATCAATGGGTTTGTACATAGGTTTCTTTCCCAGTTTCATGCAAAGTGCATTTAACTCCACTGTGGGGGTTACGCTGTCTAAATAAAAAGGAATATAGAGTTGTACAGCTGTCACAGGAACTGAAACAATCTAAACTCTTGTGCTGTCTCAAAGCAGGAAGAATGAGCCTAAGTTTTGCCACATTTTGGACTATCTTAATGAATTCTGAACAGAAATGCTAATGAACACGAAGAAAAAAATCTATTTGATGCATATTAACTTAGCAGACCGGTATTAGTTGTGATAAATCCTGATACAGAAAAGTGAATTTGCTGGAGGCTTTTTTATTTGTTTTGCTTTCAAGCTGTGAAGCTACCAATTAAGTTATTTTTCGAGGGTATCCAACAACGTGGTCTGCAGAACAGAAACTTCTTTCCCCCAAAATACATTTAAATTAAATGAACAGACATGCTACATACCTTCTGTGTCTGTTGTTTACTGAGAATGACCAAATGTTTCTCTTTGTACTTTATGACCTAAGAAGGGGGTTTATGACTCTTCACTTTCAAATTGCAACTGGCCTATTCAAAAGGAAGGTATATTGCCACCAAGGGCTATAAACATTTCTCTCGATGCAGATATCATGTGGATGAAGAATTGACTCCCTGACTATTCTCATTTGAGAAATAACAGTCATGTAAATGGTCATTTTTTGTTATCACAGGCCTCACTGGATCAAAAATCCGTGTGTCCTCAAGTATAACAGTGCTTTGTTGTAGGGCAATTGCCAAAAGAAAATGAAATTATGGAACAGATTCACAGCCAAAATCAGTAATTGCTAGCTTCTAATATTTTCACTGTTGATTGTATAAAGTGTTTCTAAAGAAAGAATTTAGGTAATATCAGAACACAACTAGCACAAAAGATTAATGGTTTGAACCTTTGCTGAACATGCTAATGCTACCCGAATAGCTTTGAATTCAAGTCACTATGAGTAAATCCAAAACAATCTCATATACAGCTGAGATGTGAAGCTCGTTCATATTGAATTTTACATTTTAAATGAAAGCAATCTCAGTCAACTAAGAAGTTCCCTAAACACAGCAAACTGCAACTTAAATGCATTTATACAAATCAACATCTCTGCCTCTTTAAAGAAGTACAAATGAAGCAAATTCCAAAGTTCTGATCCAATCCCTCAACACAAATTTAAGAGGTTGGGGTTTTGCTGGGTTGGTTTGTTTGTTTGTATTGGGTTTGTTTGTATTGGGTTTGTTTGCTTGTTTTGTTAGGGTTTTTTAATTAAACATTTCCAAAGAAATCTTTACTGTCAAGCTCTTAAATGATCATATCAGAATCACCAAACACATTCTTCTGCCTGGGCAAAAGATTATTCCTTGCTGTGATCAAATCTGTCGTGTGGTGGGCTGGTTTGTTTGTACTTAGGGTTTGGGGTTTTTTAAGATGAGGATAAACATCTTTTCCAGGGTTTCACCAAGTGTTACAATACAAACCAGTAAGCTAAGTAGTGGGTTCTTCAAGCCTGAATGACTTGATGGAAACCCCCTATGCCTTTAATTTGTTAATATGATGATTTTTATCATGTTGCCTACAACTATCAAAGATTAAATCAGGAAAACCTGACGACTGCTATTGTTAAATATGCAGAATTGCTGGGTTTATTCATCCTTATGCAACTTCTACGTACATACCAAAACCAGAAAGGTTTGTTCTGTGCACTTTCTTTCAAATCAGTTTGTTGTGGCACATACCTGGATTCTTGCCTTCACTCCGAGATGGACGAGCTGTGGGCTTAGGGAATTTTGTCCCTTCCAAAGCTTTGGCAGCTGCCGCATGTTGCGCTTTTTTAATACTAGTTCCTTCAGCTTCCCAGTGCTGGTCCCCAAGGGTCAGCTGCACTGTAAACACCTCAAAAATAGAAAACATGAGGTTTACTATGAACAGCTTTGGAATTCACATAACTTACTAGACCCTCTTACACAAAACAATGAGTCTTTTAGTGATGTAAAAGGTAAGAATATGGTAATCAAAGCTTTCCTCAACTACTACGTCGTCCCCAGACTTTAAGCACCTTGGACATGGATAGGATTTTCCTGATCCTAAGAATTTCACAATAGTTGTAGCTTGCAACCATCCTGCATGAGATCATACAGGCTAAGAAACAAAAGACACTGTGTGTATAGAGGTAACAGCTACGTGGGCAGCTGGCATGCCAACATTACTCTCAACAGCAGCTTTGAAATTCAGACTTTCGTATTCCACATAACTTAATTCTTCCTTTAATAATGTGGTTTGGGTTTGGTTTTTTTCCACTATATTTTTCAGGAGTTTGGAAAAAGATAACTTCCCATTGCAGCATAAAAGCTCCTACGTGCCCACAGGTGAGCACAAGCCTATTTGATTACCAGGCAAAGCTCTGTGGCACTTTTTAAGTATGTGGGGTAAGGAAGAATATCTATTGCCCTAAATTTTCACCAATTAATCAGACAACAGCAAGCCAAAGTCTCCTTGGTAATTAAATGAAGTTTAATTTCAATCAGAATGAAAACACAAGTGAACAGCTGCTCTAAATGCTATTCCAATACTTTTTCTAAATGCAAACCTTGTCTCCTTTGCACATTGAAGCTGAAATTACACATTTTAGTTCTTAATATCATTAAACTCCAAGTTCCTGGAATCTAACATACAACAAACACTGTTCCAGGTAACACCTTAAAGAGACAATGTCAGATTAGACAAACACGCCCCAGGCTGATTTTCCTCATATGCCTGGACCTCACTTCTCATACAACAGAGCTCTTCAGTAAGGATTTAAAAGGTTAGTAATGCTAAAACTCACTTCCTTCAGTGTTCTTTAAACTAACACAAACTGCTTGTATATTTGCTGTATTCCTGACAAATCCTCTCTACATATGAACAGAACACCAGAGGAATTGTATATAACCAAGATTTTTACACACTGTAAAAGATACACCATGATATGGAATGAACAGCACATGCTGATCTACCCTTGGCATTCTTACAAGAACTAAAGATTATTTTGTTAAAGTAACTGTTTCAGAACAGGTGAATGTTCTGGAACATTCTGTTCAATCATCCTGTACTTCAGGCAGTAAAGAATATATACCAAGATCCTTGTTTCCCTAATATTGGGCAATTAGGATAGAAACGTTCATTTTATTTACAACTTTTTTATTTAAAACAGAGCAACAGCAAAGCAACATTCAGTTATGATGTGCACAAGAGAGAACAACTCTTAGATACTAAAAGTTAATCCAGACATACCAACAAATACAGATCTGTGCCTTGCCAACGACATAGACAGATGTATATAGTAAGCCCAATTCCTTACATGGCCTTTTTCCTAAAGAAACATAACTGCTCTAGAACTTCCTGCATCTCACAGGATAATTTGGACTAATAAACTACTTTAATCTTTTAAAGATTGGTGGGATTAATATCAAACCATTAAAATGCACCACGGGAATAACACAGAAAATCTGTATAACAGGCAAGATGTAGAACAAAAGCTAAACATCACACTAGAAAATGACTGTAAAAATCATCCATATTTAATACATTGGTTTTTTAGTAAAGAGTGCAAAGGACAAACCTGGCTTTATTAAATGAAAGCCAGGCATCTCATCATGGAGCTAACATAAACAACTCTTAAAAAAAGCTAAGTAGTTTTAAGTAAAAGGTAAATTTAACCTCTGTGTACTTTGGGAAACCAACTTTTAGTACATGTCTACCAGCTTCACACTTCCCTACCATCAGTACTTTGGTGAGCTTCCCATTCCTCTCTATTATTCTGTATTATCTTGCACCAAAAACATATACTTCCCTTCTCCACTTATGAAACTGAAAGAGCACAAACAACAGCAATAAGAAACTTCTATGACTATTTACCTTAGAATGAGCTGGACCTTGCTCACTCAAAAGCTTATACTCGGGCTGAATCTTGTTGAAACGGGCTAACTCATTCACAAGACACATTGGGGTTTTCTCTTTGGGGTTTGCCATGTTTGAAGGAGCTGAAAGATTACACAAAATCAGATGAATGAACAGCTATGAACTCCACTACACTTTTTTAATAATAATAAAATATCTCATGGGCTTAAAATTCAGTTGTCTGCAACACACTTCTCAGGAAAGATCTGCTGGAATAGACAGCTTTGCTGTTAGGCAAACTGGCAGCCATCTACTGAACTCTGGGATTTCCAGGCAAATCATGTGCCTAAAAGACAGCATCTTTAAATGTAATGTTTCAATGCAAGCCAGAAGTCTGAGATTAGAAGACTCCCGCATTTAGCCTGCATCTTATGTAGAAGATTTCAAGAAGCAAATCTTCTAAGTATTCTTACTTTGAGTAATTTCAGAAAGTACATTCATTTCTTCCGTTTTCCTTCTGTTTTCCCCTATTATTTATTTTTTATTTATTACCTTTTACTTGCTCTATTAGATTTTATTAGCACAATGTATTTACCACTACACTGGTCATAAAAGAACTAAAGATAATAGAACTAAAACTATTTCAAATAACACTTTTTTACATTTAAAACAAGGCACTTGCAGAACAGCTGGATAGCAATGTTTTAAAAATTCAGTGTTTTACAATGTTAAATATTATTTATTATTACAAACATTTCAGCTGATTATTAGCACTTCATGGAAGAGTATGCTTCTATCTGTCTCAAACAGACTTCATTCAATAGGGAGAAAGCATTACAAGCTACTGCATTTGGATAAATATTAAAGTACTTGTAGATACAGGACCTCAGGAATGTATCATGCCAAACTATGAACACTAAGAATACAGATACGTAATTAACAGACACTCAATCTTACCTGCAGCCGCATTGGTGGATGTAACTGATGCAGAGGGTAAAGCAGAGTTTTGGATAGGTCTACCTGCATTTTCAGAGGGCAAAGAACTAGTAGTTGAAGGAATACTCAAAGGCTGTGAAAGAGATGGGGTTTTATTCAATATTTGGTTCCCTGCAAGGGCAGCAGAAGGATTCTGAATTTGAACTTGAGACATGTTCACTTCCAACCAGAGCCAATTACTGTAGGGAAACAGCTTTGAATGCAGGCAAACTCAGTGCGATGAAGCCAAATTGCTGACCTAAAATGCAAACATGAAGAAAAAAAAATTATACTAAATATTCAGCATTCTCTAACTATCAATCTATTGAAATTATTTCTCCATCAGCAGAAAGGGGCAGAAGTGTTCAATCAAGCATCCACTTTCCATTTTGTATGCAGTAAGTCATGCATCCAGTTTTAATAGCATATTCAATCTATACACCCTATCATCTAAGTTTCACATTTCTTTCATTTATAAAAGTAGTACAGAAGCTTTGTTTATGCTTGTTCATTTAAGAAAACTACCCATCTGTTTTCCCTATCATTGGATCCACTTACAACACAAATCCAGGTACTTAAACTGATAGCCACAGCTTATATACTAAACAAAGAGCAACTTTCATGAACAGATTACACTTTAGGCAATCTACCATTTGAAGTTTTTGATCTGGAAGGACAAGCAGTAAATGCAGTCTTTACAAAACAACTACTTGGAGCATGAACCCTTTATTATAATCGTGTACTTTTTACCCCCAGGATGACCAAGAAGAATGCCCACCCATTTTGGTGGGGAGCACAAGTGGTATCCAGCAGAAAATGCTCAAGTAGCTACGACTCGGAAGAGTGAAGGTGCAGGAGTTCCTAAGTTTTATAAGCCACATGCGTGCTTGAAGGTTACTTTTATTTAAGTCAGAACATGTCTCAGTAACAGTTCAAGCACCAATTTCGATTTATTTGGCCTTGCAACACCACAAGCAAGTGTTGGAATTGCTCATAGGCATCTATGTTCGTTTAAGGAAAAACACCTCCAAGCGATGAACTTGCACCAGTCAATGTGAAGTACTGGGATAGTTCCTTCACCAACAAATTAGTGTTGGATTTCTCTTCCACATGGATGCAACAGTATCTTCATGCTCACACAGTTATACCTAAATATACACTAACAGGTTGCTGTTTTGAAGGCTGCCAGAGCTCAGCTGCCCATATCCGCTTACAATCCACGTATCAATTTATTTATTCAAAATAAATTTTACAGCCAGTAAGTACATTTGACACACAAACACACCCCCTCGTGCACACACACACACTGGTCACTGACAGCTTTTATTGGGGCTGCAAACAAAGGGTTGTTCTCTCATTATTTATAGATGAAAAGGAGAAATCACTGCTCCAGATACCACCAGGGAGCTATTAGTAGCAACACAACTCCACTAGTGCTCTGTAAGCTTCAAATTCTGAACCTGTGAATGGACTTCCAAATGTAAGAGGAGCAGCAATGAGTCAGAGAGAAGTTTTTAGCTAGTTACTGACAAAACAAACCTAAGAGGAGAACCTAGGCTAATACGTTCATGGATACGAAGATCAATGTATTTATGCGTTAAGAAGAAAGAAGCTAGAGGGAAACAACAGATACACCAAGAGATCTACCATCTAGAATACTTTTACCATCATAAACATGTCAGGCTTATCTTACTACTGGTTGGGTAACTGTGCTAGAGCACAAAATCAGTTCAGATCTCATTAGTTCAGAAGATCTATATGTAGATTATACTCAAAACAACTCCTGTATTTGACTACTAAATGTGCAGAAATTACACGTTGGGTGCACTGTAACTGTGACAATGGTATTAGGGAGTCAATCTAAAGGAACTCCAAGAAGTGGTAAGACAAAGATGAGAAGGATGTAGAATAAGACTCCAGGGTAGTAATTTTATAATCACCAAGTTTCATTCCCAGGAGCATCACCAGAAATGCTGAAAAATTTCAAACGTAATACAACAATAATAACTGCCTGGGAAACTTTAAAGCCTTCCCATGCAATAAAAAAAGCTGATTTTCCTTTCCTGCTGAACTGCAATGCCCTTCACAGTAACTGAAGTTAAACAGTTTCTAACCCAAACGTTTTGAGAAGATGACACCAAAAGTTTTTATTTTGAAGTCAGTAACTTCAAGATCTTTCAGATCAGGCTGGAAAGGAAGCCTGAAAGTCTTTCCTGAAGACTCTGCCGGCCAGAACTCTGCTGTTAAAGCACGGCATTATCCTTCATTGACTTGCCATCACCTGGCTTTACAGAACATGGAATTTCTGCTCCACAATGAATACACTAAAATGGTTTTCTAGTCATACAATGCAGAGAACAGTACACCAATCCCTAGTAAATTTTCTCCCCCAAGAAGGGATGTCCCTGACAAGGATATTATTAGTTCACTTTCCATATTTATGGCAGAGCACTATGGAACCTCACAGCAGCACAGCTCAGACCCCTCTCTACCCAGCTTTCAAGACTTACAGCCATCAGTGCTCAGCCTGGAGAAGATTTTCTTTAAACACCTCTGGTTAGAATAATATTCAGGACAGACAAGTCAGCTCTTAGTCACAAAAATCTGTGGAGACTTGAGGTCACATCCTAGTGCTTGAAACAATAAGGTTGTGGAAATTGATCCCATTTCAAACAGACTTCAGCAGTGCACATTAGACAACCAGACCAAAAAACATTGCTACAGAAACATCCATAGCTCATAACCTGCTTATTCTCAACACAGAAACCAATCGCCCACTTCTTCAGCAGTCTGGCTGCTTGGTCACATCTAAACAGACAAGGAAGGACCTAGGAAAGTGTTTGAAGTACACCTCACTGGAATCCATCACGTGTCCTCCTCAGCCCTTGATCAAACTGAAGAGTTCTGCCCTCATCTACCTTCCGGGAATCCAAAAGACTTTCAGCCTCACAAGGAACCAAGTATGAAGAGTTTAAGCTCAGCTCACTGTACGTATCTGTAAGATAGTAACAATCCCACCAATGTTTCTTTGCAGAATGCTTTGCAATTATAAATGTAACCATGATTTGATAACCAAATTTACTGTATTTGTAGTGTGGCCTCTGGAGCCATTAATTTATCAAGACAGAAAACATGTATTCAAGAAGATCTTGGGAGTGCTCCTTTTCATGACTGTTTCTAAAGGTGGAGGAAAGATAAGCTGCAATGCCTAACCCAAAGGAAACTGTAGGGAATTGGTAAGCTACATCTTTACTTGAAATATCAATCTGAAACCTGTAGAACACATTGCTGTCCAGGTTTATCCCCAAGACATTCAAGTAGTTGAGAACCTGGCCATGCACAGCTGAAGGGAAAGTTATTGTTAGGGAAAGAGCTGAAGTGCAATGAAAATAAAACTTTCCCAATGAAGGTATCATTTTTAACCTAAGCAAATATAATGCTTGTTTCTTTATAAATTGCTCTATCATTTCTACATAAGTTGCTGCTACATCATCATTATGTTTCTCCCTCCTTCACCAATCTCACATGTTTTTATATTCACATCAAAACTTGAATCTACATCCTGCAAGTCGTCAGCAATTCAGAACTACTTCAGAGTTCGTTAGATTGAATTCAGAAGGAACGAAAACAGAGTAGGATTAAAAGCATCTTGTGAATTGCTGAGATTCCACTTTACAAATTTGTGACTATTTTACCCACTACACAGTAAGTTACAAGATTACACCTTGCAAGTTTATATGCACAAATACATGTTTGCTTTTTCAAAACATTCAGCTCATACTTTAACAAGCATCTTCAAAGACCAGGCTGACAAAACAAACAGGAATGATGTTTGTAATTTTCCAGCTACCTGTGAAGTTTATGATACTGTAGTCGACTTGTGTGAAGTATTTCACTTGGACACAAGAACAGTCCATCGTTGCACATTTAGTTATAGGTCATTTGGGGATTCTATTTTGGGTTTACAGTGCTTTTCTAAAGTAATATGTCTTCTACCCTATAACAGGCTTACAAAATCCTAACTATCCAAGAAAAAGGGACCATAATCTAGAAAGCTGAGACTATCAACTTCTAAAGGCTGTTTCAGTGGATAGACAAATAGAGATGCCAGAACTTCAGGTGATTTTTCCATGTCATTAGGGTTGGTTAACTCAAATTTAACAAGACAAACAATAGTACAGGTAAGTGACCCCTATACGATACACAAAGAATGGCTGGAACTTAAAACCACTCACAAACACCGAAAGATAGGTGAACAAACAAATGTTCTACTCACAGCATCCTTGCCAGCAACTAATCACATAACCTGCTCCTTTCCCACCCTTCCACACTTACTTTTTGCTAACTCAGATGTTAATACTTTCCATTTCATTGAGACAGTGTTGCACTAGAGCATTATCCTCATGAGGGTAATGACTGCATCAAACACCTCAATGACCTATGGATGGTAACAACCTCAGAGAAGGATTTTCAGACGACAGAGCACTGTTCCCCACTCCAGTTTTTAGATTCCTATTTTCTTCTGGCACAGCATTGCCTGCAACATTCCCAGAAATGTTGAATACATTAAAATGCAAAGTTCGGAAGTCATTAAGGTAACCAAAAGGCAAGCAAAGAAATGCACAGAGATGTGAACATCGCCTCAGTCCACTCAGCCAGAAGTAAAATCTTCCTGTGTAAAAGCACGAATCTAGCATTGTCAGATAAAAGTTCTCTTGGGGCTTCTTTGTGCTATAGTTCTCAAAGGTGTTGCAGATAGAAGCCAGAGGATCAAACAAAAACCAGACACTTCCTGTGGATAATCATGTTTTACCACAACTTGTGGTTTATTTAATATGATGCAAATAAAAGGTAAGAAACTTTAATGGTTTAAGTAAGTTTCCTGTACCTTTAGGAGATCCAGAGAGTGCAGATTTGGATTTAGTTCTGAATAGGATATTTAGGATGGAGAATGCCTAAAAGGAAAAACAGAGAGTTAGCATTTTGCTTCCTAAAGCTGCAAAAAGATCTTCTGTATCAATGTCTCCACTACATGCAGTTTGCCTCATCCATTTGGATGACAAGAATTTGTTTGACCATTAAACCCTCACTGACAGACTGCTCAAAGAAACTGGGTTTTTTCCAAGCAGAAATTCCAACCTGATCTAAGAATCATCTTTCCTTGCTTTTTCCCCTCAAACCCAAGTGATTTTTCTTACACAAGCAGTGGAATCTCACAACAGGGCTCTTTGCAGGACTGTAAGAGTCACTGGCCAATTTCTTTCTGTAGTAAGGCTTCCAGTTCTGCTGAAGTTAAACCTCCTCCTAACAGCCCTAGAGATCAGCAACTGAAATCAGACCCAGACCTTAATTCATGCAGCCAAACCAAAAGCCACTAACCTGAGAAACTCTGGCAGCTATTAACTGCAAAAACCTGATACAAATTCTACCTTCTGGCTACATTTCCAGTTTAATGATTTCACTCATAAACAGGCATATAAAAAGAAATCAACCTAGTTAAAACTATTTTAGAATAAAGCTGTTTCAGTACTGAGCATGAAACCTGTCACTGCATGGACTGCTCTAAATGGAAATCAAAATGTATTTTATTCTGCTTACAAATATAGCACGAAGTGTTTAATCCTTCTTTTCCATGACTAAAGCCAACTACGCGTAGACGCTAGCAACATTACTACCAGCATCATGGGCAAGATCTTAGTCTTGATTAAGGTTAGAACACAGACAAACAAGCTCTTGAATTTACTTCAGACAGTTATCTTGGAAGAGTCCTGAAGAACAGATGAGGACACAGAGCCTGGAAAAGGCAAACATGGTGCCTAACTGTTTAACAGGAGAGTGAGGAAGGAAGAGGTGAGGATTACAGTCCTATCAGTTCAACTTTTCTCCTCCAAGTTTTTCTGGAAGC
>JANHGB010011268.1:0-19387 GCA_026283785.1 Coracopsis vasa | reverse complement strand
GCACCCTCACAGGGAAGAGCTTCTGCCTTAGATCTAACCTGAACTTGCCCTGTTTCAGTTTGAACCCATCACCCCTTATCCTATCGCTGCAGTTCCTGATGATGACAGGAGGTGCTCCAGCCCCTGAGCATCCCTGTGTTCTCCTCTGGACTTGCTCCAACAAACAAGTCCAGAGGAGCAATCCAGTGCTGGGATTACATGAGACACACAAAATCTGCACCAGGGAGTTATAGCAATTCACACCAGTGGTTTTACACCAGTGCCGCACCAAGGGATTGAGTCCTAACCACTTGGAAGGTCTTTTGATTCTATTAATCTCTTAATTAAAATTGGTTTAATTTTGAGTGAGTGGCTGCAGCAGAATGCACCTCCTGATAACTGGGGCCAGCAGGAAAGCTTTTCTTTGTTAAAGAGCTTATTCAGCACAGTTAAGCAAAGGGTAAACACTACACCTACTGTATTTGTGAAGAGGGTGTTTCAATGGGACCCCCGGTGTGCCAGCAGGCTTATCCACAGAACTTAATGAGTGTAAATGGGTATTTGCTAGTGTAAAAATACTTTCCCATATACAGAGAAAAAGAACTGATCTTTTAATTGATCTTTGAACTGGTTACAACTGACAGGCTTGAGGTGCCGTGCACAAAGTTAATTAAGCTGTCAGAGCTGTTTTCAGGAGCTCAGCCCGGTGTTGTTTGAAGGTCTTCATCATTTACAAATCTGAGAGAGGTGCTGCAAAGGCTCTGTGTAAACAGAGAATGAAAGAGCAGCAGCGTTATCTGTGTCAGGATTGTTCTTTGTTGGGGGTGAGCATCACCTCATTCTGACTCTCACAGAACTCCTGTGCTGTGCCAGGACTCAAAGCAGGCTTGAAATCTCTAAGACTTAACAAATAAAACTACCAGCCAGTGGAGATGAGGGGGAAAAGGGACAGGAATTTCATACCATCTTCCCAATTTCCTGTGTTTAGCAGAGGAAAGGAGGAAGGGAAACAAAGGGAATTAAAATCAAACAAACAAAACAAAATGGTGTTTATGATCATACCTAACTGTTGGGGATTAGGGTCCTAAACATGCATACCTTGAACATTTTCAATCTCTGCTTCCCTCTTCTGTGCTTCTGTGTTTAAGAGAATGCGATTTGATTAACTTCATCCAACTGCTACAAATATTTATCCAATTACTACAAATATTCTATTAAATTACTACAAATGTGCCTTCTAAAGCAAACCTTGAGTTATATCAATGTTATATCTCTGTGTGTGTGAGCGAATGTGATTGCAGGGATGTGCCCTGCACGAACAACTCTTTCACTCATAAGAGCAGTTGTCAGTTTGTGGTTGGATTAGGTTTTCTCCAAGGGAGAGTCTCTTCTCTCTAATGGGTACAGGAACTGCTCTCCAGTTTTATTGTCCTCTCCATAAAAAGATCATTTGGACAGAAGCAATGTGAAAAGTACTTTTCCTGGGAAAACCAGAACAGCAGCAATAATGTGCCCATCCTGCAAACCCTTCATGGGCAGAACTCCTTCCACCTCTCAGGAGCTCATTGAAGAGGGGATTTGCAAGGTTTCTGATGAGATAAATGACATTTATCAGCTCTATTTAGAGAAAGTAAAATGCCAGCAAAATGCATGGAATATTACAGAAATCAATGTTTAGCAAGTCAGGGGTGTAAGTACAGTAAAATGGCAGGGGGGAAATGGAAAATGAATGCTCTGAATCAGTGTTGCTCATGCTGAATGGAGATTTAATTTCCCACATTTCTCATCAAATGAGCCACCTTTTGGATGGAGGCATTTGGGGTTTTTGACAGTTTCAATGACAAAACAGTGCTGTGAAGACGTTAATTTTTGTGGGTGCCTGCTTGGAGAGAAGGGCTGAGGGAACTTAGGAAAAGTCAAAAGTTACAGGGAGTGTGCTTTGCTTTCCTGGTGAGCAAAGAGCCATGTCACCACCATTATGTGAGAGAGAAAGTCGTGGTGTTCTTTTCCCCATACAGTAACAGGTCTATGCTGATACCTGTCTCAGTGAGCACAGGTTATGAACGATGTTTAAAACACAACCTTTGGACAACTTCACTTAGAAGTTATTTTAACACCTTCAGATAAGACAAGTCCCTTGAGCCCCAGGAGATCAAGAAATTCCGGTAGGAAGAGGCTGCTGGTGATGCACAGCAGGAGCTGCTTCCCAGCTGTATCACTGATTAGCAGGAATCTCACCTTGCCAAGCCTTTAAAGCCATGCACAAAATGCACCAATTAAGTGTTCAAATCCTTCAGCCTTAAGCCATGTGTCAGGGGAAAATAATTCACTGGCACAGGGCTTTGGGTCAAGCTTCTTAGCCCAGCAGTTGATGTGATAATGCTTTAGCATTGTGCTGCTTGCCCACCCAGGAGGAAGGAGAGGGAGACCTGGCTATTGTTTCTCTCTAAAGCAGAGCTCTGAGAAATATGAATGTAAGTGTGAGTCATTAATAATCTCAATTTTAAGGCAAGGTGATGGAGGAGGAGGGCTTAAAGTAGTCTTGGCTCAGGGAGCATTCACTGGGAAGTGCTGTTGTGCTCTGCCTCACAGCTCTGCCTGTGGTTCAGGGCTCTCTGCTTGCACCAAGCAAGCAGGCAGGTTTCTGAGTTGATCTGGGGGAATGGGCAAGAAAATCAGATTTCCTTTAGGAAAGGAAGGGTTAGGGTTAGATTGTACAGGGGTTCACTGGGGATAGCCACGTGTTTGCTGCAGGCAAAACTGAGACAGTCACTAAAAGCTCCTCCGATGCTAGATTGCAGGGCAAAGAGTGACCACCTCTGCCCCAAGTGCACTGTCTATAGGAAGAGGTCACTAACATTGAAGGAAGCAAAGGAAAACCCAGAAAAGGTGGCTGAAAGCTCATGCTGACTGAAAGGTATTCCCTGCCGTGCCTCAGAGGTATGAGAAGGGCCCCACTCTTCTGAACTGGAACCTTTGTTGCTTTTCCAGCAGAGAATGGGCAAGCACCTTGCCACACGGCCACTGCAGTGTTACCACCCTTATGCATGCCCCAGCATCCAGATAGTCTTAGACCCACCCTGCAGTGAGATTCCATGGCTTCAGCTCTAAAGATCAAGAGGAATCCTAAAAACCTCATTAAAAAGAGAAAGCCAGAAATATTCCAGGCATCTTCCAGCAGGAGGGTGTTGCTTCTGCATTGAGATGAATATGGGATGTTCAAATATCATGGGCCACCTCTCCCCTGTACACCCACCTAGCTCTTGCAGCACAGCATTCCCCAAGCTACATGAATTGGGGCAGGAAGGAGTTTGCAGTAGGACAGGGAACTGAAGGTGGGAGATACCAGGTTTTAAACTTATATCCTAGTTGATAAAGCAACCTCTCCCAGAGCTCATATTTGTCCCAGGAACAAATTTCCTCTTAAGTAGCAGCTCTGGCTCCAAGCAGTGCCAATTGTGAAATCTGTGTGTGTGGAGGGGGAAAAGAAAAGGAGATTAATGTAAATTAGGCTCAGACACAGAATACAGAGATTAGATATTGTGAACAAACACTAGGCACGAGTTTCCCTTAAAGTGAGTTTCCCCACCTGCCTACAGTTGTCTCATGTATGACCTAAATACTGGGCATGGTTTTGCTTTCACAAGGTTTCTGCATAAATGTTTATGTGCTGTGAATTAAATCATGCACTTAAAGAGGGAAGAGGATGAAATGGAAAAGTTACTAACTGTAATGATGGATGGGTTGCTCATTACTCATACTAACGGATGGCCAGTCCAGGCAGGAAGTTTCCATCCAGTAAATGAATCTCTCTGAAAATTTGCCAGGTAGAGGTAAAGAAAAGTGTTACTTTTGCCATTTTGAATTACTTCTTGAAGGGCTCTGGACTCTTTCTGCAGAAGGAATAAAGATGAACGTACAGCAGCAAGAAATATTGAACAACTGCATAATCTGAGCTCAATAAACTAAGCTTTTCTATTTGTCCTTCTCTGTAACCTGTTCTGCCTCCTGGTCTATCTGCTAGAAGTACTTTATAATGTGTATGTCTACCTTACTCCATTAATACCAACATTAGCAATTAGCAGCTGATGTAAAAGCTGTATAACCTCTCAGCTGAATATGTGAATAGTGTAGAAGGGCTCATTTTGTGCTCCTCCCTGACAAGTGTTCTGTTCATTTCAGTCCTTTGGAAGATGAGCAAGAGCTGTGTCTTCAGCCAGCCCCTTTGTTAAACCAACCTCAGCTTTGCTAGGCAGCTGCTTTAAAATGATAGTTCAAATCTTGGAAGTGAAGCCAGTATTTGATCTGTTGAAGAGACTCTTTTGGAACATGTTATTTAGGGGTTTGGTTTTCAGTATTTTTGAGGCAGTGTGAATTGACCCATAGTAGTGTAATTTGGCTATATCTTGTGGAGAAACCCATAGTAACCTCCACTTCTGTATGCACATGTGTTTATATATCGAGAATTCACAGGTACAAAAAAATACACTCGACTCATTCTTCTGTGAGCCATCTTTTTGTCTTACGTGTACAGGGGAGCCTGTTCTATGAGTGGCTTTTAGGTGAGAGGGATGAAGTGGGAGCAGTCCAGGTTTCACACATCATTAAATTCCTCTAATAAATTGATAAAACTCCACCCTTTGAGAAGCTCAGTTCTGTGCCCAGACTTCTCCTGGAAGGTCATCAAGACCCCGAGCTCCCACATGGCTCTTTTCCCACAGACATTTCCTGCTTTTCTACCTGATTTTCTTTTTTCCTGGGACGGATTTGCAGGTTTCTTTTGATGTTTGCTCAGGATCGTTGGCAGCCTGAGCAGAGCACTGCTCGCACCTACGCGTTTTCAGGCATTACTGCAAAGCCCACACCGCTCAACTGCACAGAGCTTGCACCGCAGGTAATTTAACAATGAGAAAAATCACTGTCATCCTGGAATCCCATTCAGCAAAGACTTCAAATGCTCAACTAACACAGGACCCTGAGCCACAGTGCCTCAGAAGGGTTATCAAGGAGAGGGATATGTGGCAGTCACATCAGTGACTGAGGGATAGATACTCTTAGTAAATGTTCTGTGCTGTTTTTCATTTGAGAGGGATTCATAGAATCATAGCCTCACAGAATGGTTTGGGTTGGAAAGGACCTTAAGATCATCCAGTTCCAACCCCCTGCCAAGGGCAGAGAAACCTCACACTAGGCCATGTCACCCAAGACTTGGTTCAGCCTGGTCTTGTACACTGCCAGGGATGCATATTATCATGTTCCATGTTTACTCCCTCCTTCAGAGACTTGGATTTAAAGGGTGTGATGTTTAAATCCCTGCAAATGTGTTTGTATGTTGAATGTAAACTGCAACAGCCTCTAAGTTATGTCTGAAGAGCTACTGTGTGAATGAGAAGGTGGGTTTGATTTGATCAGTGACTTCATAACAGAAGTTATAGGCAGATACACAGTAAAGTGTATGCTGACATCTTCTGCTGATCGCACTTTGTTCCCCAGTTGATAGGGCATAATAGAAGCATGTGTATATATATGTGTATATCTATATATGTATGTATAAATCCACAGGAGATTGGGAAAGACCTTGATACTTGATGTATACAGGGCAAACCCCTTAGGCAGTAGCAACAGCAATATTAGAGCTAAAAAGGAATGTGTTGCAAGGTAAGCATCGGTTCCACAAGCATTACTGCTGAAACTATGCACACTGCTGGGAAATCTGGACTCAAACAGGGCCTGGGCACAGGATCACTTTTCTGTTAGATTTGGCAGGGCACACGATACAGAGTTTACTCTGGCTGTATGCTTTCCTGATAGTTTTATGCTGTCAGCATGGTGAAAGTTGGTGTTTGATTAAGCTTGAAGCCTGCTGCTGCAAAGATAACCCATCAGAAGGTGCACTGGTCAAGTGAGTTTGCACCAGAGCAGAGATTTCTGTCATCTGCCTTTGGTGTTAGGAGTTAGAAATCGAAACTTGAAAGTGTATTACTGAACTGTGGCCTGAAGCTGGTGACTTCTGGCCTTCACTATCTTAGCTTGCAGCTCTAGTGAAACAGCAACTGAATCTCTGCAGCGTTTAGCATTTCTGCCTTTTTTGGATCAAAACTTGCTCTGTGCTTAGTGGCTTTTTGAGAAGGCAAATGAAAGGGTTAGAAACTTGAAGCAAGTAGAATCACAGAATGGTTTGGGTTAGAAAGGACCTTAAGATCATCCGTTTCCAATCCCCCCTTCCAAGGCTTGCCCAAGTAGTGCTTCTGATGGAAATGGCTCTCCGGGGGAAGGTTTCCTTTGTTTCCTGAAGATGGTCAGATCTTCTCCTCACCTGATGCTCATGAAAAGGTTTTTCCAGTGCTGGATTGCCTTCAAAAGTATGTTCTGTGCCTGGCTCCCAAAGGCTTTGTTCTGAGCCTCAGTGGTTTGTAACTGCAGCAGGGCTTCATACACCAGAGGCTGTAAACTAGCATCAGGAATTACCTGGAGCTGGGATAAGGAACTGAGCACTGATTACAGTGATCTAAGGCAGGCATAGGGCAGATGGGCTCCTTCTGCCACATCTGGGTCCAGCACGTTGTCTTACATTCAGCTTCAGAAACAGGAGACTGCAATAACACAGCCGCCAGGTAACGAATGCAAAGGATATTGTGGCCTCAGCAGGAGGAAGGGATGAAACTCCCCATAAAGCTAAAGATGTGAGAAGGTATTTTTGGGATGCTGCCCAGTCATCCAGACTCAGTAAGGAGTCAGATAAGACCCCAAGGCTTCACACAACCTTAAAAAAGAAAAGCTTGCAGGCCTTTAATGGGAGACAGCCAGCTTCACTTCCAACAGCATCATTTCAGCCTTGCGTAGGCTCGGGCTGAGCTCTATTATGTGATTAAAACTGGCAGGCAGAAGGAGTTTCGTGTTTCATTGTTGTAGCCAGAATTTCTGCTGTCCTTTCAGAAAATCACATGTAGTGCTAATAGAAACAATTTAGACATGTTTTAATAAGTCATCCTTTGCATTCGAAGACATTCACTGCCTGAGGCTTCTTTTGCCGTTGAACTTCACTTTACTGATGTGGAGCTTCAGTGTAATGTTCCCCTTCCCAGATTCATGTGCGGTCATTATGACTGTGCAGCCACAGTTGCAAAGGAGGTAGTCAGAGTTTTGCTGAGTTCATTTGATTTCTGTATGCAAGAATTCTGGTCCAGCCTGATGACTGCCTCATTCTCTTGAGGACATGTCCAATCCCATAAAAATCTGGATGATGTGGGCTGACCTGAGAGCATCAGTCAGGTATGGTTGAGAGGGTATTAATCCTGACGTCCTACATGTTCACAACTTTACTCCTGCTTTCTCTCCCCTGCTAACTCCTAGCACTTCTAAGTGAACAGTTTATAATCCTAACAGCAAAATGCAGTCTCCATATTGAATTATGTATTAGGGTATATAAATTGTACATATGTGCCTACAGAGGTATGGATGTTTGTTTTAAATGCAGTTTTAATGCTTTGTAACAAATTCCAGTTGTGATGTTAATTTAAGTTGCTAAGGTATCTGATTTACTACACCCTGTTTTACAAAGTTTAAGCTCTTATATCCTTTCGGTGTAACAAAGCCAGGACCAGCCTTTTGCCATCTCCACTGTATTTCTCATGTCCCTCGGCCTATGTTGCTGTTAGCAACTCAGCAGCTCCTATTCTGGTTTCTCCTGTCTCTTCTTTCTTAGTGAAAACCAGACCCACTTCACTTGATCAATTAAAAACCATTTTCAGGTGTCAATATCAAACATTCCAGAGATTTGAGAAACAGAGCTGATCTGAATTAATGCTGCAGTAGCTGCCCATGAAAACGTCTGCAGTCTCCTCTCAGGATACCAGCTTGACATAAACACAAAACCAACCCACGAGCACTGCAGCAGAGAGCTGCTGATGGGTTTGTTCTCCTCTTCCAGGGGTGTATCTCAGGCACAAACTCAGGCTTTAATCAGGTGCAAGCTGTGCATCAATGTGCTATGGTAAAAGCAATCTCCTGGGGACACAGCGGTACAGGGACTGCCCTCCTGATGTCCTTCCTGTCAGGGACAGGGACCTTGGAGGTTTCTGCTGCCCTTCAGGAAGGAGGTTGTTTCCCTCAGAGCCACGCATCACAGTTCTGACTCAGGAGGGGTCTGATGAAGAAGCTCAGGGACATGTTCAGTGCTGGGAGGTAATTATGGATCTTTAGCAAGTGGTACTTAAAACGTGAAGTTGGGTTTCTGAAGCGGTTCCCATCTGCAGCTCCACTCTGTGTGCTTCATAGTTACTTTTGTAATGACAAAAATGTGCCAGAGCAACTCCTGTGTAAATACGCTCCCAAATGACGGGCTTCTAGGAAAACAGAAGATGGCAATTCCATAGTAGCTCCTTGTTATACAATGAAAAAAGGAGGACTGAACTAGAAGAGTGACCTGCTAAAAAGTATATTTTGAGCAAGTATATTTTATATATATATACACACATAGCAAGTGTATGTTTACAATACAGGAATTCTACATATGAATGATTTATAGCTTTTTGAATTCCATTCCCCTGCAGACTGTTATACCAGTTTCTCTGGGGTTTGCTTGTGTCTGGTCCTTACTGAATAGGTGATTGTTCTGGTAGATAATGAAACTACATTTAGGTAACATCAGCAAATTTTTGTGAAGCCTGAAATCCTGATAACCAGCGCAGGAATCTCATATTGAGTGTATTCTCCAAGTATGCAAAGTTTTCTTTAAATAGTGGGTGGCTTCTGGCTTTTAATCTATAAATGAAGCTGTTCATGCAACCTTATAAGTAGGTTTTTGTACCTGCAGATGACACTACCTGGAAGAGCAATGTCTGTCCTTAGAAAGCTACTGTAATAATCACTTTATGAGAGTCTATATTTACTGTTTCCCACTCAATACTTACTACACTTACTCCCTTTTCAGCTGAAAGACATTTTCCAAAACTAAAACCTCCCCAAACTCTCCATGAGCTCTTTTTACTTCACGCATCATCACTGACAATAAAGATAAGAGAAGCCAAATTACACCACTGGCTCTATCTCTGTAACATCAGTTGTGGTTAGAATATGCCTCCAGCAACATCTGAAAGCCCACATTGGTTTGCAGTGTGCTTGTTCGGTACATGAGATGGTAAAACTTGACTTGGCTGCCAGATCTTTGTGGATTTGAAACTGAAAAACACCTCTGTTTGCCAACAGAGCAAGATACAGAGTGTAATGGATGAGACCTCATAAACCTGCACCCATGAGTTCTGTCCCCACTCAGGAAATTCTGGCTCACTCCAAGTTTGGCTTTCATAGCAGATGATATTGAAAGCGTGACATGCACTTTGGTCAGGGCTTTTATAATGTCGAAGGCAAATAACATGGAGATTTTTGGGAACATTTTAGTGCAGGATTATAACTAAAGCTTTCTAGCGAATACTTTCAAGCATGTTGATTCTCACGTCCTCCCTCTTACTTCTCTTCTAAGTTTTCTTTAAAAGCCATTGCGTTTTGCTTTTTTAGGTTCTTTTTATATGCCAGTCAATCAGTGGATAGTTTATTTAATTCATGAGAATTAATTCACATTTCAGGTCAGGTAATAGCAGTGTAGTCAGCCAGAGTTGTGCATTATGACATAAGGGCACTAAGGGCTTTTCTTTTTATGAGTTTCTGCTGCTTTAAAAGATTTGGCAGCATTTTAAACCGAGGGGTTTCACTTTCAGCCCAATGCAGTCCTTGGATGTTATTCCAGGATTTCCTGTGCGCTGCATGGCAAGAGATCAAGTCTGTAGATCGCATTCAATTAAACAGATCATCTAAATGAGATCATGAAAATAAGTGTGTGGTGTGTATTTGTACAGCAATCACTGTAGCCTACTCAATACCTCTAGTTAATGAGCACTACAGATTTCACTCCTCATTTAGTGGTGAGCTGACAAGAAACTAGGATCAGGATGCATTCCAGTATCCCCCAAAATCTGGAAAGCAAGTACCAACTGAGGCAAAAAAGCGATGAATTTGGTTTCTATGGATGGTAGATTTTGTTTGCCTTCAAAGGTGCAGCCCTTGTCATTTACCCTGACATCCTGAGTGCAAACACTGGCAGGGTCAAGCTTAAACAATGGGAAACCTGGTTGTAAAGGCTGCCCATTGCGATGTTTTCCCTTAATGTGAAAAGTGAACAACTACAAACGGGTGACTTGTAAGTTGCTTGTTAGGGCAATAACTCTTGCTGATAAATGAGCTCTGAGTTGGATGGGGAGGGAAGAAGGGGAAGCTCCCTGATCTCTTTTGTCTCAGTACAATGGGCTGGATTTAATAGAGGCTGGAAAGGCTGAGCACAGAACTGCTGGTGTTTGGAAAAAGAGCAATAGTTTATTTCTAGCAGGGTTGAGCCAAAAAGAGATAGAATTTCTTCTACTTTCTTCCAGAGCAACATTAAAACTGTGGACCTGTGAGCTGACAGCCCTCGCTACGCAGAGTTAATCATTTTCCACCTGCACTGATGCTTTCTCTTGTGCCGTCCTGTTGGAACACTACCTTTTGTCTGCCAAGTGGAACTAAGTTAGAATCCTTTTCTGCTGATTTGGCAGGATTAAGAAACAAATTAAAGCACCCTGACTGCCTGGAAGCCTTGTTTTACCAGCTGCCTGCAAAAATCGAGTAACGATTACATTTTAAGTCCTTTTAGCACTTTGAGTTCAGCAGGTTAAGCCCACTGGACCTAGTGGCATGGGAGTCATGTGTCTCCTGTATCTGAGAGATCAATGTTTTATAGCAGGTTGGCTTAGCAATAAACAGTGAAAAAAGAACCATCACTTTACACCTAGTTCTATTAAATATACAGTACTACCTTGCCCATGTATCTAAAGGCTAAGTAGTCTCTCTGGCAGCCATGGTCACTCCTTGCTGAGCTAGAGCTGTCATGTGAACTCATATAAATCTGTTCCCTTTGTGGAAAATGAAAAGCTCGAGGACCATAAGAACATAAAATGTAATTAGGAAGTCATTTCACCATCCATGAAAGGTTTCTTCATTAAATTTAAACATATCTCTGTACATATTTCACTTAAAATCAACTCAAGGATATGAGAGTTTCAAAAGGTAGCAAAGAAAATAAAGCAAATATGCTGAGCAGAGGTTCCTGGAAATATTATTCGCCATTCTTTTGCCACAGACTCCGTTTTGGCTGGATCATCACCTCACGTGTGCGCAGTGCCTGAAACAGACTGCAGTATCTGGTACAGTGGAAGTAGCTGGTGTTCTGCTCGTGGGGAATCACAATGAAAACCAAGACAATTTTGTTGGAATTTGGAAAACCCAGTGGCCAAATTTATTCTCTGCAAGTTTGTGTGAGTTTTCCTCAGTGACAGCAGCCTCAGCACCTTTCTCAAGGCTCAGTCTGTCTTGGGTGACTCCATGCTCAGATTCTTAGATTCCTGTGTTTGATTAGGACTGAAGAGGGTACAAGGTGTTTGTGCTAGGAAACCTGTTTCATTTCAAAGCAGCTGAGCAGCAATCACAGTATCTTTGCCTCCTGAAATCAATACAACCCTGAAAAGGATAAACATGATTTCTTTGGGCCTCTTAAATATCTGATTTTCAGAACCAGGATCAGTCTGGATAATTTGGGAGACCTAAGTGACATCTGCCAAAACCAGTTCCTAATGGCTTAAGCCTTTCAGAATATGCTAAGCATCCCTTTAGGTTTTAAGATACCCCATGGCTTACTGAGGCCCACACTGATGATTATCAGTTGAATGGACCCTGTCAGAAGAGATTTTTGACCCACGAAAACAAGGACTTCCTAGAGAATAGATAACAAAACCCAAAGGTTCATCCAGTCATCTCTGTTTCTGTAGCTTACAGTAAACAAAGGAGCAAGGCAAGCTGGCTGCTTAGTATCTCTTTTCTCCCATTCTCTCCATTTGAATTCCCTATGGAGAACTGGGTTGATTGTCTGGTTGGCCTCCTGCAATCAGCAGGCATTTCTCTAGATCTGATGTGAGATGTCTTATTTTGCTGCCAGGATTAAATGAGGGCCATTCTTGCTGGTAAGTTTCTGCCCTTGAGGTGAAGGGCTTGGGTCCTGGTGAAGCACAGGATTACTGGATGCAAACATGCAGGGCATAAAACAGGACACATATCACCAATAAAAATAGCAATAATCCTTTCTTTTGCCTCTTCCTTCACATTTTATATGTAGCTACAGCATTGATTTAAGTGCATTCCCTATAAACTACTGCTCTAGCTGATTATCACTACAGTTTTCTGTAGCAGCTTTCTGTTGCTGCAGCCTCATACTTTAGTAGTCCAGCACACTTCAGTAATGATGGTTGCCTGGTAATATTTTCTCTTTATTAATAACAGTGAGCTTGGGTTTCTTGCAGATGACTTGTAAGAAACCCAATAGGGGTGATGTATTAAAAGAAACCCAAACCTTTCACTGTAGATCTTAGCTCAAAAGTTTGCATCTGCAGAAAAGGGAGATCTGAATCTGAACTTGGCCAAATGTAAGAAATAAAGATGATTAAACTCTTCAGACATGAATGTTGTCAGTGTGCGGTGATGAAGATTAAAGTTTGGCCCAGTACCTAATACTCAAGCTTGCTGGAATTGCCTTACACACTCTTAATAAGTTTCTCTGCTAAAAAACAAAGCAGTACCCTCTGTAATGCAGTATAAGATAAACCAATCCCTGCATTCAGTCTGTTGTATGGTCTTCCTCCACATGTGAAGAAAGCGAATAGTTCCATATCCAACTGCATTCAATACCTGTAATTCTGCAAGAAAACTTAAATCCATTTTGCATTTTCACATCATTTCCAAATGTGTTAATCCTGTGAGCTTTTCTCCTGTAAGGAGGTGAAATGAACCCTTTTGGGCCGTGTGTAACTGCGCTGCGGGGATTTCCATAGGATTCTTTTTTAAATATGATTAAAATAAATAAAATACAGTGGTGTTGAGAAAAATATTTCCTGTAGCAGCAGGATATGCCTTCTTTTTAAACCCAAGTCCCAGGCTGGGCTGGAGCCTGTGGAAATCAAAGGCATTTCTTTTAAAGATAGAAGACCACGTAGATTTGGCACACTGACAGAATCTCACTTATGGAATCCATTCAGTGTCTGAGCCACAAAAGCTGCAGAAAGCACCAAGAGCTTCCAGAATACTCCAGTTCTTCCTCTCTTCTCCCTTCTCTGCACCCATTTCCTGAAAGTTGGCTCATGAAGAAAAGGAAACAAGGGGTTTTCTTAAGAGCAAATAATTAGCTGCTCCTGCAATTCCATCCCATGGGTTATCCCACTGTCTTTGGCGTACCTATGGTACCGTAATTTCACCTGAAGATCTGATTCCATTGGCTTGAATTTGTTCTAGAAAGTGCATTTCCAAAAGACAACCATCTCTTTTCTCCTTTCTCATACAGCAGATGTGGTTTCACTCTGTCATTTTTAAACAAATATATTAGGGAACTCAATCTGGTATTTAAAAGCTGGTTTTTTAAAGTCAGTCTGGGGTTACACTAAATGATGAATAAACAAGCAGAAAGAGAAGCCTCAAAATGCTTGCACGTTGTTACATTTCTGAGAGGTTTTAGTGAGTGGATGAAAACAACCACAGAAGCTTTCTAAGGGTAAGAAAATGAAAACAAAGACCTGAAGAGCCTTTATATTCAAGTATATTTTGCTCATTTACTGACTTATTACTTTAGATTTTACATTTATAGTATATATATTCAGGCAGCCTCAAACCCCTCGTCTCTTTTCAGCTCAGAGCTCTGTAAATATCATCAGGCTTCAGCTCCACAAGCTTTTGAAGCCAGAATAAAGCAGAATGACACCCTCCCTCTGTCATTCCCCTTGAGGCTTCCTTCCCATTGCTGGGAGCTAGCAATATGACTTCTTTTCAGGGCAGGACAAACCCTTGCCAGCTGCAAGGGCCTGTGGGATGATGATGTGAGCCTCTCCTTTGTGTTACTGCTTCTTTGTCCTAGGTGCTAAGAGAAAACATGCATGGGCATACACAGGCACAAACCCCTCACTGTCTAATTTTACTTGCAGTGCATAAACCTGAAGGTGCAGGAAGGATGACAGTAATCAGACTGGTCCAACTTATGCTTAAGAAGCTTTTCTTCAACTTAACAAGTGTCAATTGTTTGGCACAGTCAGCTTATTCCTGTCCCAGTGCCTGATGGATAGCGCTAGATGGCTGACCAGACTAATCAGATACAAACGCTTCCAAAGCGAGTAACAAGAATCTGTGTGGGATGCAATTGTGAAGTTGCACATCAACAGAAAAGGTTTCTTTTCAGTTGTGTTTCTTTTCAGTTGTGTAGCTTTTCATCCAAAGCAGTACAGCATGCAGTGGTACACAGGGGGAATGGGTGATGCTGTCCAGAGCTGCTGTGCAGAAGTGCTTGTGGTCCTCATGCGTCCCTGACTGCAGAATGATACTGGTTTGGCTATTGTTATTGAGGGTCTATGTAGAAAATTTAGCCTATAAACAGGTAGTTTGGAGAACACTGGGACCAAAGAGCCCTGATTTCCTGTAAATTCTCATGCTAAGTTTTATAGACCTTTGTCCTTTAGTTTTTCAGGTGGTTGGAGCATGTATTTGGGCTCTCTTCCATGTGGATCCTCTGGTGTCTAACAACATTTGAGCTCACGTTACTCTCTTTCCCTTACCGGTGGCATTAACAGGGTTTCTCTCCTCTGCCTGCTGCGCACTTTCAAAAGAGTGGCTGGAATCTGAGACTCTGAAACCTCCACAAATGTGGTTGAAACCATGCTTGCCAACACAAGGTTTGAATTTGTCCACCAACGTGGAGCAGCTTTAACTGGGCGAGGGAGCTATAATTCCACTGACTCCAGTGTGGTTGCTGCAGTGGCCAGGAGGCTCAGTTGTACATATGTGAAATAGCTCAGGATTTTAGGAGATGTTCCTTCCAAATTGCAGTAATGAGCAAAAACACTGAGCAAAAAATGTTTTGTTACAAACCCCAAATATCAGATAAATAAATAAATAAAGAGAAGGTGCCCCTGAAGCTTTTAGTGGTAGGAATGGCATCAAATTGGGAATCTGATAATCCTGGCTCCAGCTCAGCTGACCAGGGGAGCTGACAGGAGTAAGGTTGGCCACAACTCTGAAGAGTTTGCATTTTTCAGCAGAGAAGTGTTCATGAAGAGAAAGAAGTGACTGGGTCCTGATTCACACAGTGTATTTATAAGCAACATCAGCCCCCAAACTGTGCCAGACCCCGCTGGTATCCCACAGGCAAACTTAGCAAACAGGGGGGAAAAGAAAAGGATGATAACAGAATACTAATATTAACTTTGTAGGAGAGAAAAAAGATCTGTTGCACATTGATCTCATTAAGTAAATGATTTACTGGAATTTCCTCTTGCTTTGCAGCTTGCTTGAGAATGTATTCAATCTCAGCTATCGAAAGCCTGGATAATTTCATCATGTTCTCAGAGCCATTTAACTCTGTCGCTTTTCCTGGCCACCTCCAATTCAGTGCTTGTGGTTCACTTCTGTTTCTAAAGTAATGGGACAGTATATTCCTAAGACAGCAGGGATATATCCAACAGGCAACAGGGAGGTTTCATCTGCCCCTGCTTAAAACTGGCTAATCATTGGAAATTTGGTCTGAGGTTGTAAGGGACAGTGCTGGCTTTCTGTTCTCCTCATAAGTTTTGGCTTTATATATCCCAAGGGCTAAAACCAAGATATGTCAGGAGAAGTAACAGAAACTGTATAACTGTAGATAAATCAGACTTGATTAAGTTTGGTTATCTTAATTCCTGTCTTCAACTGCTTGGACACAAGGAATAAGGATCTATTACAGCTTTCCTTGCAATTTGGAGCTGCTGGCAATGAAATGTAGTGCAAAAGAAGGATGAAAAATTTCATCTGATTTAGCATGAAAAGTAATTAAAAACCTAATTTAATTATGAATTTGAGATTCTGCTGGTTGACACTTCACATTCTCATGTCTAATTTCCATGTATATATAAATGGGCAGTTAACATTGTTGAAAATCTAATAAGGGTTGCAGGTCTGTGGGGAGGGACATGCACATGGGGTGCATATGTGATTTCAGTACTGTGCTTTCAGTCCAGCTCTTTAATTGCTGAGATTCTGACATGATATAATGAAGGCATAATCAAGATACATTAGAGTCACTTTGGCTATCTAAGCATGAAGCCATGGGATGCCAAGAATTTAACAGATTACCTAATATCTACACTTAACATCAGTTATGCATGTTATTGGATTAGAAATAGAAACAGACCTCATTACTGGTTTGAGAAACAATAATGATTTCTAAAACAGCTGATGAAATTACTTTAGTATCTGCCTGCTTATCTTGTTTATGACACTGGGTAAAATTAGTTGCTGATAATTGAGGGAGGCCATTAATCCAGTGTTTGTGAAGATTGCTCTGTCTGCTTTTGCTAGTTAAAAAATAAGAGTATTATGTGAAATGACATTTTTATCACCAAAAGGAGGTTTTTATGACTTGCAAATATTGTCTGTTGGACAGAGAGCACATCTTTACTGACAGATCTATTTGAACAGTAAAAACACCTAATTAGGTTTTATAGTACCTATGTTTGCCTAGTAGAGAGAACTGATTACAGGGAGATCAATAGGCAGGATCATTCACTGCAGCAACACAGATGCAGTTGGGTCATTGGGAGTTTGGAATGAGCCAGGAATGTATCTTAAATCCAACTCCCTCATTGCTGTCTCACATCCAGCACAGACTGAAGACCTGCCTATGTATTAGCTACCCCATTACTTATTACACACCAACTGAGAGGTAAACCCAGCATCTGAAATAACCAGTGTGCAGAGCAACTGGTTACGGTTGGAGCTGTGGTGAGGCTGCTAGAACAGTGGCAAATGGACTAACCACCTAAGTGGAGGGGAATAAAGGAGCACACTGCTGCTGTGGCCCCCGAGAGCTGAGACTTGCTTGTACCTGGGTACTCTCCAGCATAACTGGGGGCACTGGTCAGAAGATAGAGGTGGGGAGAGAATTTGGTTGAGGCTACAGTAGCGTGTTGGGCAGAGGCATCCTTTGAGAGGGTGAAGGGGACATCTCTTCATCCCTGCCCTCCCTGTGCTTTGGGCTTCAAGAGCACTGCAGAGCCCAGGTCCCTGTGCTGAAAGAGCATGAGGTCTTTTCCTCTGCCCCTGTTTAGCACCTTTATAAACCAGGCAGAATTTCACCCCACGTGTGTTGTTTGCAGCAATTAGAAGTTGTGGTATGTATGCTTCAGAGTGAAAGGGTAGGGGTTTTGTCAGCCTTTACTGTTAATGCATCAACTGGCTTAATCTTGGGCTGCGTAGCTTCGAGATGCACACTGCCAGATCCATACCGCTCCAGCCTAAAACATTAAAGAGTTCCACTTCTAACTTCTTATCAGTGCAGCATGAAGACAGGAAGAAAATCACGTTTAAGAAACAGCATGCCTTTAAAAACAACCAGCTCAGACTTCTGGTTCAGATTAAGCACAATAAAGCTTGGGTTGCACCCATACTAGATCCTTTGGGGAAGCAAACACCACAAAGGCGTTGTTCATAAGAATGGATCAGGCTTGCAAAGATCAGTAACAAGTATGATCTGGAACCTCAATTCAGGTTCTTTGTTTTTGAAAAATAGGGTTCAAGGGGGCAAATTTATGCCAGATGTAACAACCATGGCCAGCAAAACTAATTATTTCTATTTAAAAATTCCATTGCTAACACAAATGCTGCCTGGAATGGTGTGGGTTCATATTTTCAGCATATGAAAGGGTTCTGCAACTGCTGACATCTCTGGAAGCAGTTTGACCAGTTGAGCCAGGAGTCCTCTGTGGAAACAAAAGCCCTGTGATTCTTTCATTAAGTGTATCATGTTTTCCTCTGTGCATGGTAAAGGCAGTCAAGAGCCATCAATGTGGGAGAGCACCCATTGGTGAGTCCATCATCAACTCTTTAAGCTATGGGTAGCGTATAAAAGGGCATTCTTCCCGTAAAGATGTAAATTACAGTGGAGATGAAGTATTCCCTTTCTCCACAAACTTTTTCAACTGCTCCAGTTAGTTGTGCTTGTCAGCACATGCACGTGTGAGCTCATGCTTATGCAAGTACAAATTTTTGGGGGGGGAGAAGAACTGCAGAGTTTTATACTCTGTCCATTAACTCTGGCCCCCATTTCCATGCCACATGATAATACTGTGGGTAATATAATCCCACCTTCCCTCTCTTTCCCATTTACAGCAAGGCTATTCTTGCGTACAGAAGAAGACAGCTTCTTCTTGACTTTTGACCATGCTGTTGTCTGCATTTCAATACACAGTTAAAGAATGCCACTTTCCTGTATTAATATGAACTTTCCAGTTTGACTGAAATTGCATTTGGAATCTGTATGACTTATATTTCAGTTACAGAGTGGTTAAACTGGCTGAACCGTATCAATGGAGGGCTGGACACATGAGCTGAAGTTAGCAAGCTCATAGATTTAGGCCCAGGGACCCATCCTAGTCCAACAATTTAGGCTTGGTTAAGGACACTTGAACTTGTTATGGTCGGTTGAGTGCCAGGTTTTCTTAGAGTGTTTTCTCAGCTGTATTTTGCACTGAGGTAGAGCTCCAAAACCATCAGAAACAGGAATTTGTGTGGTTTGCACTTATATACTCATTATCCAGGGTGCATAAAAGTTATGAAGAACATCAGAACTCAAGGCCCGGAGTTTGTTTTTAAAGAAATCTTCAATAAAATCCATAGTTTTATAATACTGTAGCACAGGGAAAAAAAGAATCTGAGAACCACCAGTGGGCAGCTGTGTAAGCCCTTTCCTTTAGGTTACCTCCCATAATGTTTCATGAGTGAGGACTTCTGTTTAGCCTTATAGATGGACACCTCCAATGGAAGAGATGCTGTGTGCATGGGCAGTGTAGAAATATGAAAAACTGATTCCAGCTTCATTGTCATTTCTCCCAGATACATGTGGTCAGTCATTAGAAGAGTTCTTATCTGATTTACAGGCCATTTCCTCTTAAATCAACAAAATCATGTCACAATATTAAGAAATCCTTTGCTGACCTGCCAACAAAATGATTAATGCCCCATGAATTCTAACTTAGACCATGAATGGAAAATAGACCATTTACTGCCATTTAATTTAAAGTCATGCCAGACTGCTTTTTCCCTTCATCAGGTTTGCTAAGCCAATGCATGCCTTGCAGTGCGCATTGCTGTTCCCACAGGGAATGGTCTGTCACTGTCAACCTGAGAGCAACACCACAGGTTGATACAGCTTCACTGGCAGCAAATCATAACCTAAGGGAAGCTGGATGGAGCAGCAGTTCCAACTGAAACAGGGCAAGTTCAGGTTAGATCTAAGGCAGAAGCTCTTCCCTGTGAG
>JANHGB010011266.1:15363-28607 GCA_026283785.1 Coracopsis vasa | reverse complement strand
GCTTTACTGAAAAGCATGCAATGTCAGAGAGGAGTCTCAGTGAGGTCCATGTGCCATTTATGCACTGAGAACACTACAGTCCTATCTGATGCCTGCCAAGTATATTTACAAAAGTAAATACAAGTATATTTACAAAGCCAGAAGAATTTCCAGGCTCTCTGAGGTGCCGGGCAGTTTGCACCAGAATCCATATTCACATCACCAACAGATACAGACTTGGTCACCCAGGTGCAGGAGTGTCTTGCAGTGTGCTGCATAAAATGGGCGGGAATAGATTTTGTAGGTCAGTCTGCAATCTTCTCAATTTGTTTTAAACAAGCATCAATGATTGTTTCTTTTTATATTCTTTTTTTTAAATAGTGCTGCGCAATTTCTGGGTTGTTGAAACAGGTCAAGAAAAATCACTCACAAAGCAAAAGAAACATGGCAAAATGTTCCTGCAGTGTGTTGCCTTAATACATTTAAATGATTTAATGACAAGAAGGGGATTACAGAAAAACACAATGCACGCTGGAGGTAGCAAAGAACACCCGCTGCCTGTACTGTGAAATTCAAAATGGATTCCAGGAAGGGAGCACAATGCTGGGCTGCTTTAAGTATTTCTCCTACTTCCTATACTATTATTACTGCTCACCAGTCTTGAAGTCTGAATGGCAGTGGTCTGAGCCCTTTCAAACAACAGCAAGAAGGTCAATTTTTGTAATGAGGAAATGGAAGTGGTAGTGCAGTGGATCGCTGTACCTTACAGTTTCTTCTAAGACAAAGTAGCAGTGTTCAAGCAAATTACCGTGTAGGAACACAGTGACACCACCACCACAAAACACACAACAGATGAGCTAACAAAAGCACTTAAATGTGTGTAAAACCAGTATGATATTGAAGCTAAGTTTGTTCCTACTTCACACTGCAGGATCATTGTAACCCCTCAGCAGTACTGCGGAAAGCTGTAGACCAAAGGAAAATCACATTGCTCACAAAGCCATTCTTCCTTCCTCAGTGCTTAGATCCCAGTCACACAGTAAATGAAATGTCTGGTAGGAAAGGCTTATTTAACTAACTGTTCCAGAGAATTAAAATGTTTCATGTCTACAAAAGGCTGCTTTGATTACTTACTATGTTAGCTTCACTCATTCTGTGACTTTAGAACTTACTGCAGGTGAGCAAGCTAACACGAATAAACTTCAAGCTTTTAAAAGATCTGTCAATAGATCTGCAATTACAGTACTCCAAGACCACAGTATTTTTGTGTTTGTGCATAAAGGTTTTCCAAAGGAACAAAAATTAACAGCTGTAAGCTACAACTATTTGACCCCTGAAGTCTTGCACAGTAGTTTGATGAGTTCAAAGTACCTCTGTATCCTATTCATCTCATCTCTCCCCTTTCAGATACAGTAATATTAAAGGTAATGTTTAGCAACAATATTCACATATTCATCAGCTTTACATTTTTACTTTGTGTCCCTTTAGCAGCCTAAGTGATTCTAATGAAAGGGAACAAACCTTAGCACATAAAATCTGTGAAAGAAAATTATAGACAAACAAGAAATCTGAAAAATGAAGCAACTACCATGTCAGTAAATTAGTAAGAAATTATCTCGCACATCTGAAGTAGGCTGATCATCAGAGAATGAGCATTTTTCGTCTAAGCAGAAACCAGATAAGGAGAATGAATTAAAAAGATTTGATCAACTCGGATATAACCATGGCTTCTAAACTGTAAGATGGGCAACGTTTCCTCAGATTGCAGCCTGCTACTAAATCATCTGCTTCCAGATGTATACACAATTTTTACCTAATTGAAAAAAAAAGGTACAATAATTAATAAAAAAAAATATGAAATGAAGATTAATTTGCAGTTCTACTATGCTCTGTATTCTGCTAAAATTGAGACACTTTAAGGAACTTTAATTTTGGTATTTTGGAATCAAGGAACTTAAGCTCACCAATGACTTCTGAAGACCTTAGTTAAACTTCTTATGATAGCTATATTTAGAAAGAGTTAGAACCTTATTTTCTGGCATAAGACTGGTGCAGACTTCAGTGGGAGATTTTCATGCTCCTGGCCAGAATATCCAGCTCTTAGGCAAGAGCTCTTTTACTTCCAGCTTTATTTTCTCTATGTGTGCAAGCCAATTATCTTTTTTTTTTTCCTTTTATGCACATTTATTGGTCTACAATATAAGTGATGTTTTTCTTTGCTGGTCCAGCAGTACATGGGGATTCCATCTGGAGTTCTCTAGGAAGTTTTGAGTGTGATATGGTTTTTTTAAATGGTACTGGTTGGCTGAAAAACATGGTAGTTGAGTCATGGCACTGTCTCTGTTCCCTTGGCTAGTGAGGTTTGCCATTATTTCTTTGCCATTCCCACCCTCCAGCAGTCCAAACTTTGATGTAGGAGTTCATTTAAATGCATATTAGCAACTGCAAGCTTGCTTTCATGTGAAGTTCTAGAAAAACTTTAATATTACCTATTTATAGGCTATTTAAACAGGCATTAATACTGTTGAAGTACTAGTTTCAACAACTAACATGTTGATTGCTAGTATGAAAATTATAGTAACTTGTAAGAAGCACACACTGCAAGAACATTATACAATATTTAGTTTCAGAGTCTCTTTAAAATACAGATAGTGTTTTAGAAGTCATTCATCTTTCCATTCATGTAACTAGAACAAGAATTCTTTACATATTCTCTGCAGAAAGCTAACAGGTTGGCTTTCCAGCCCCTGATAGTGGGCACTGCCTCCTAGCCACACAATTTTATTCTCTTCTTCACTAATTACTGCCAGGTCTTGGGTATGATGCTTAGTAAGGTTCCATGTGATATAGCCCCAGAGGGCAGGGGGGCCTAAGATTGTTGGTTGATATTCAAGGATCACCTACCACAAGCTCAAGAGTGTGGTATCTCAACTAGAAGGAAGGGCAGCACGAGGGCCAGGAGACCTCCACGGATGGATAAGGAGCTGCTGAGGAAACTTCAAAGGAAAAAAGAGGCTCATAAAAGGTGGAAGCAAGGACAGACGGCCTGTGAAGAATACAGGGATGTTGTCCGGGAAGCTAGGGACCAGGTTAGGAAAGCTAAGGCTCAGTTAGAATTAAACTTGGCTAGGGATGTGAAAGATAACAGGAAGGGATTCTATAGGTATGTTGCAAGTGAAAGACAGACTAGGAACAACGTGGGCCCTCTTCGGAAGCTATCAGGAGAACTGGCTACCCTGGATTTGGAGAAGGCTGAGGTCTTACTGACTTCTTTGCCTCAATCTTCACTGGCAAATGCTCTGACCACACCACCCAAGTCTTGGAAGGCAGATGCAGGGAGTGTGAGAATGAAGACCTGAAGTTCAGGATGAGAAAGTTGGGGGTGTTCAGCCTGGCAAAGAGAAGGCTGCATGGAGACCTCATAGCAGCCTTTCAGTATCTGCAGGGGGCCTATAAGGATGCTGGGGAGGTACTATTCATTAGGGACTGTAGTAATAGGACAAGGGGTAACGGGTTCAAACTTCAACAGGAAATTTAGATTGGATATAAGGAAGAAGTTCTTTAGTGTAAGGGTGGTGAGGCACTGGAATGGGTTGCCCAAGGACGTTGTGAATGCTCCACCCCTGGCAGTGTTCAAGGCCAGGTTGGACAGAGCCTTGGGTGACATGGTTTAATATGAGGTGTCCCTGCCCATGGCAGGGTGGTTGGAACTAGATGATCTTAAGGTGCTTTCCAACCCTAACTATTCTATGATTCTATGATTTCATGCTTTGCAGCTCAGTAACAAAAATCAGAATTGTTCCGAATTTTTTCCAAAATGCTGTTCCACAAATGTGTAAGGTTTATTTAATTCTCTTTAACTGACAAAATTATTTGATAAAAAACAACAAGCATGATTACCAAGCACTGTCATTCTATCTATAGCAGATATATTTGTATGACTGAAAGAATCTCAACAAAATAGTAAAGACCTACTTGCCTGGAAATGTTGCAAGGACATTTTTACAGGGAAATTGCTGCTATACCAGCCTAATAAATTTCAAAATCTCTCTATTTAGAAATGAAATATTATTAATTAATTAATTAATGATAGCAGATACTCAGCTTCTCAGCACAGCTTGCATGAACTTCAGAGCATTAACAGTGCTGCAAAAAAACAACAGGGGGACATGGAAGCTCACATTCTCTGTCATCCTACTGGCCAAGGTATTATTGCAGCTCCAAAATAGAAATTCCTGTTTTACAGTTAGATTGAGAAAAAAATCTTAAACCTTATCGCTGCTGAAAAACATTTTTGTTCATTCAAGAGAAAATTTCTTCTGAGCTTAATTTTCTTATTGTAGAAAAAATTCAGTTCCTTTTTATAGTATAGATACTATTAAAACTGAATATGATGCTTAATTTGTCATCTGATTACTTAACAAATATGGTTTGCAACAAAGTTTAAGGGACTCAGTTTTAGCATGTGAAAATATAGGGATCTCTTGATTTACCACCTCCATTTAATTTTTTTCTGTGGACCATCGTACTGTACCATACTTTCTTTTCAAAGATCTACTTCCATTATTAAATTGCTTAATTTTTTTATACCATTCTTCTTAATCTTCCACAATCTTATTCTTTGGATGTCTGCTAATTCTCAGCCTATTGCTTACAAGTTTATGTGGACAAATCAACTTCCAGCTTCAGTTAAATGCGCATATGGTGTATGTGCGCTCCTTGTCCCCTGATTCCCTGGTTAACTACAAAGAGCAACACAGATTACACAATTACATTTTGCCAAACTAGTTTCCTTTATAGAAGAAGTGTTTCATATGAGAGGTCCCCATGAGAAGTTCATTTTTTCTCCTGTCGTTAAACTTCAGATTTCCTAAATTTTAGTTATAGAAATTTGACTCAGTATTTTTAAATAAATCTTAAAAGGCCTACTTGGCTAATAAAAAGTTGATTTGGAAAAGATTCCAGGAGTTTACTAAACCTGCGTTCCTCCCTGGTGTGGCATCATGTATAATTTTCTACAAATGTTTTTCCAACATCCTTCTAGATCTGTTATTAATTTTAATGTTTGTATATATGAGCATGCTTACTTTTCAGTAGTCCTGTTTTACTGGTGGTTTATATTTCAATAGTTATCTAATTGACTCACATTTTTTCCTATCTGTTATTTGCTTTCAGTTTATAGAAGCAAAGCTTACGGTTATCCAAGTTTCATATTCTAGCACTTTGGACTATTCAATCTTATCCATTGCTGTTTAACATGGTTCATTTATCAATGTCTTTTGAGTCTTTCTACACAGTTTTTCAGTGCTCCATGTATTGATATATTCCATCTTTGTCTTATCAGTATATTTCATTAATTTGTACCAATTTTGTGCCAAGTTTTCCAATGACAATAAGCAATGGCGTTCTTGTGGATTTCAAATGGTTAATAATCTTTATGACAAGAAAACGAAAAACTATAGAGAATTTCAAAGTTAACACTACTTTCCATTACTCATGGCATTCTTCCATTTTCCAGCAATTTCTCAGTGAAATATCCAGAGAACACTGAGAATGAGATCACAATTCCTGATACCAAAGACAAATTAAGAAGCCCACAATAAGCTAACACATACACCCAACTTGAAGAATCTTCTTCCACACTTAGTATCAGATCACTAGTTAAAGCCTGACCCTGTCAGACATTCTGAACAATTAGACTAGAAAATGTTAATATTAGAAAAAGTCCTTATAAGTAACATATATGCTTTACATGAAAGTATGAGGTCTGGGATTTTTGCACAGAACATCACTTGTTGCATGTTAATGATATCATAATTAAATCATGGTCCTATACAGAAAATATTAGCAATACTTTATGTACATTAAGAGCCATGAAAATGATGTTTCAAAAGAAACTGAATTAAAAAATAGTTCTTTCTGTGTAATTAAGGCCTTTTTTTCATTTTGAGGTGTGATTCTTCCCCCAACCCTAAAGATAAATCTATGGCATTTTGAATCATAAATTTTCTTGTCTCAGTTATAACACCTTGTATCAATAACCTGCAACGTAGTCTGGTTGCAGCTGGCTGATTGTGAATTATTCTCCTTGTGGAAGAGAAATCTTTAGTGCTGCTCAGCCTGAGAATATGTTTTGCACTCAAAGCCCCTGACCCTGAGTCAGACTTCTCTGCCTGAGATAAGGGAAAGAAGGGAATGGTTCTTTGAACACCTTGATACAATTGTTAGCTTTGTGGATAGATTTTTGAAGCCATAGTGTGTTACACAGAGGCGAAAGTAAGTTGAGAATCAGAGTGAATGCTGTGTCTCTGATTTCACCTTTCTCACCCATAGTGGTGTGGGAGGCTTTGATACAAGTCTCAGCAGCAGGGAGAATGCCAAGAAAGCTTATCACTCTGATGTCATCTTATATACCTCTAAGACTACTTCACCATCCAGTCTATTACACTTCTGCTCTGCTCCTCTCTGGTCCTTGTAACTGTTTGATGTATGGAGTTGAATCAGTGTACAGGGATAATATTCACTCCAATGCAGGACAGTTTGTAAAATAGAAACAACTTCACGTAAACCTGTCAGTGTTTAGCAAGTACTTCAGCAATGTCACAATTAAGATAACCTTCTTTCTCAAGATGACAATGACTTTTGTAAAAATCTGAGTGTCCTTCAGAAAACTGTTTGTGAGTAGGAGAGAAAACAGTATGTGTAAGAGGCTATTCTATGTGTTTCTTTGTTTCTTAGTCACTCACACTTCACTTGACGTGATCTAATTCTAAGCATCATTATTTGTACTTATAATACACTGACAGCAAAGTTTATTTCTCAGCTTGATTTCTGAGTTGTAAAGAGAAATATCTGGAATGTAAAATAAGCCTAACCTGAAAAACAAAAATTTAGAATTTCGTTAATTAGTTGATTGGTCTGTGTCTGATACCTATGATTCTATGTTTTTATTGTTATCAGATCTGGAAGGGAAGCTGCTTTTTTTGTTGTTTGTTTTGTGTGTTTGTTTGTTTTGGTTTTGTTTTGTTGTTTGTTTTGATTTTTTTTTTTTTTTTTAAAAAGCTCCAAAGGACATTGCAGAACATCTGAAAAATGAAAAAAAAAAAAAAAAAAGAAAAGTGAAAAGAAAACCCCCTTAGAAAATTGTACTAGGCTTAGTTCATAGCTGAACAGGAAAAAGGCATGGACTTTGCAGAAATAAATAAAAAAAAAGAGAGGCAGAGAGAAAGCAAACCTTGGCTGATGCAATTGATTTCAACTGGACTTTTCTGATTTACATAACTGAAATCTGTCCAGGATTTTTTTACAGTATTTTAGAAAGCAGAGTTTGATTTTTCCCTAGTCTCCTTATGATACATTCATGAGATTCCTCAAAGACCTCTGGGCATAAAATCTGAAATGAATTCACTTATCTGAGAAAAAAATATACCACTGATATCATTGCCTAGAGAAATATTAGGAAAAACAAATAAATCACAATAGCAGAATCATTCCAAAGGGGAAAGCAACTCAAGAGACATAGTGTTTTCTTGCACATACAGTATATTAGAGATGCAAGTTACCTCAAGGCTTTCAATTGATTTGATTTTTCTGTGGTTGATTTAACTCAATATTTCAAGGTCCTTGCTTCTTTATTATGTTGCTCTTTCCTTCTTTATTATGTTTTTATTTTGAAATATTATGATGAGTAGCACTATTTCGAGCATCATATGAATACACGAAAATACAGGATGCCAATTGCATTTTCATATGACCTCATTATTCCCTAGGTTAAACTGACTTTTCCGTTCCTTGCTTCCCCCCGCCCCTCCCCTCACCCGTTTGTCTCACGAACACATTTAACGCTTTAGGAGAAAACTCAAAACACTAGCTACTATGGTAAAATAGGTGAAGATATTCTAGGTTCTTGTGAATAGTGTGTGATTTTAAGTCAGTTATTAGGAGTGAAATCTGATCAGCTACTTATGAGTAACATGCTGAGCAACTCGGAGAAGGGGAAGGAGAGCAATGCATTAAAAACTCACATGGTTTGTCTTTTCAGGTCTGTGATTCTACTCGTCTCTGCCCCAGACTCCAGATGTGTTGTAGATTCATTTTAACTATACTGGCTATAGGTTTTTTTTCTGAGTTCTGTCTTCAAACAAAGATGGATCTAGAGTGAGACGATGAAGTGAATTTGCTTCTAACACCTAAGAAGACATTGTGTGGAATGGCCAAAACTGGATTTTCCAGGTTATATTTAATTTTATTTCTTTTGGTTTTAATTTTGCAAACTGTCAGCAATAACTAGTGAAATAGCATTCTTTACAACTTTTCTGAAAAACAAGAAACATAATTAGTACATTTTAGTGCCATTCTTTTAGCTGCCAAATGAAACTTCTTTATTTTTTGGAAAGTCATTTGCTTAAACTGCCTCTAATATTTTCTAAAATCTGTACTAGACATGGACACTGTATATAGAGTTTATGACACAGATTGCTTCGTGTATGAGATCAAGACTGACAAAAACCTTTATTGTATGCTATTTCTTAATGTATTTTTAAAAGGCTGAAAACTATCAAAAAGTGGCTTGAGGATTGTGCTATTTGTTCTTATCATTAATGTGTCTCAGATATTAAGAGATTTTTGTCTTTGTTTCATTGCTGTCTAGCAATTGTGTTCTATGTCAAAGATATTTGATACTTAGTTTATCAAAGTACTTAGTATATCAAAGATACTTAGTATATCAATACATTTGATACTTAGTTCAATTTAGATGTGTTACGCAGTTACTACAGAGGTGCCACCCGTACAGTACAGGCAGAATAGGATTTTTCTGCCCATAGGAGTTTATGAAAAACACATGAAAGGTCAATGTGATGCATAATTCTCCCCAAGAATCGTGACAATGAGAGCAGCAGAGGAGCACATCATGTAGGGCAGGTGGTGCGGAAAAGGGGTTCAAAAGCATCTTGCAGCTGAGCGGTATGGCCTCCTCAGGCAAGGTGGGAACTAAAACAACTCTTACCTTCATTCTAACCTTCCTAGAGGGATGTTCTAGGGGTCAGTTCAAAGGCAACTGTGCAAATACTCCTGTGTGTAAACCTCAGGTGAGTTCAGTGTCTCAACCAGTTAGCTGCAGCACGGGTAGCCCCCTTTCTGCTAGCTATCCCCACTGCCATGGCAGATGGGACTCCCTCTGCTGAAGAAAGGGATGAGACCTGTCAGCTGTTGGTGTTGCTGCTGCCTGATGCAAATATGATCATGTTGTTTGTGTCTGCCAATAGGTCATCTTTTAGTGGAGTAAGCTCTGTGGCTCTAATTTAAGTAGAGGTGCCTTTGCTGCACTGAAGGTGGTGCTTACTCACTTTAATGGTTGGTGGTGCTTACTCACATCAATGGTTGAAGATGATTGCTTTTTATCTCCTTGCCTTGGTAAGCCTATCAGAACTGATTTGAAAAAAAACAGTACTCCATGTTTATACTCCAGTGGCCAACAAGTAAATAAACAAATGCATGACACTGAAATGGGTAAACTCAGGTTGATACACATAACTCAGCTTTCTGTAAAACCAGAAATGTCACTCATGTCTGGATGCCCATTTTGTAAGTAAGTTTAACCCAATATTTGTCCTATAAAACCACTGGACTGTTGTGGTTTAACACCATTCAGAAACTAAACATCACACAGGCACCCACTCTTCTGCAGTAGGATGAGGGGGAGAATCAAAAGGTTAAAAGTGAGAAAACTCATGGGTTGAGATTAAAAAAATAATAATAATAACAATGGTAATGATTATAAGGAGGAGGAAAAAAAAGCTAAAGAAAAATAAAACCAAAGAAAGACAAGCGATGCAAATGAAAACAATACTTCAACACCAATCAACCAATGCCCAGCCCTTGCCTGATCAGCATTTCAACCCCTCAACCTCCCCTGCAGTTTTATTGCTTAGAAAGACATAATATGTTATGGAATAACCCTTTGGTCAGTTGGGGTCAGCTGTCCCAGCTGTGTTCCCTACCAATTTCTTACGCACCCTCAGCCTGCTTGCTGGTTGGGTGGTGCGAAAAGCAGAAAAGGCGTAAAGTCTTTGCCTCTGTGTAAGCATTGCTCAGCAGTAACAAAAACATCCCTATGCTATCAACACTGCTTTGAACACAAATGCAAAACATAGCCCTGCACCAGCTATTATGAAGAGAATTAACTCTATGCAAGCCAAAATTAGTACAAGATGAGAAAAAAAAGAGCCCTGCAAGTCAGCAACTGTCTTCATCGGTCATGTTAGAGTTGATCATTGTCAAACTGGGGCCTCGACCACACTTTGAGGCGAATCCTCCACCCTACCTCAGAACACAAATATGCAGATTCCAGTACAGAAAAAAGTACCTACGTAGAGTATTATAGGTCAAACTAGAAATATTTTTCTACAGCATTGACAAAGATATTTGTCGTATGAGATAAACTCTCACAGCTCATCCTGCGTAAATCACTTTAGAAACTTAGAAATAGCTTCATCAAAGCAACCTAAGTCAGAGACAATATCACAGGTAGGTGCATTTATATCCTGTATCACTTCACTTGCATTCTATTTATCTTGAACCTATATATCTCAGTGAATGTAATTCAAATATGAGTTTTCACAACGAAAATATCAGTAACAAAGAAAAATCACAGCTGATGAGGTCTGGAAATTATTGTCACATACTTCATTAAATTCCTGTGCACAATATGGACCATTACTTGTCACAGGAGTGTTTGGGAGCTTTTTTGGAGGAAAAAGGCACTGTTTGTAAGCATGAATGTTTCGTAACATTCTGGTTTATTCAGGCCCAGCCAAATATGATGGTGAGAGTAAAACTGTTCAAAATGCAACTCGAAATTTTTGCATGTAAAAATGTAAACATTTGCAAACATTTTCTAAGGTCCTTATTGAAAATAAATAAAATTGATGAAATAGATAATAATAATAATTCTCTAATATCATTGATCATATTCCATATGTTTTATTTTGTCACTTTCTTGCCCCTTTTTTCTGAGTGTTTGTAGATTAGAGATAAAGATGACTGGTTTTTAATTTTAATTTTAATTTTTAATTTTAGTTTCTCTCTAACCTTCCCATCTCATTCCTATTACAGATTTGTATTTTATTCTATACCATAGGTTGTATTCAGCATTCTTTTTTAATTTCTATTTTGCTTTCTCTTTCCTATTTCTATTTTTTTAGCTATGCTAGCCTTATTCTGGTTTTAACTCCTTTTTTTTCTTTTAATTTTTATAACTTGTACAGAACAACCCCCCACCTTTTTTTTTTAAAAAATTCTGAATGAACACATTTCCTATTATGCTTCCTTTTGTTAATCAATGCAAAATAGATAATTTAATTTGGAAACCAAAGAGCAGGAATCATCAAGAAGGCCCCATGTGCTATACTGTCTATGGTAGGTTTTATTTTACAGAAACACAGGGTAAAGCATCAGCTGGCAGGGTGGATTAGTATCTGTCACTGTTGGATGGTTTCTCTTTACAAGCATTTTTTCTTATTGCCTGCTTCTCTAGCTCAGTAAGAGCAATCAACCCTACTCCCCTTATTTTCTCACCCTTTCCTCAGTGTGACATCTATGTCCTATTGCACGGAGCAAACAACCCACATTCTAGTTTCTTTGTGCAACTGCAAATCTTATTTTCCTCACAGTTCTTGAATGACTGAGTTGGCTTCTCTGTCCTGGTTTACACTTTAGCCTATTCAATATTTGTTTTTTATATTTGACATTCAAGACTTCCTGTGTTTCCCGTTCAACTCTGTAACTAGCATTGTGTCACTTCTCTTTACCACCTTATCTTTCTCCGCTCCATGGAGATGTATGGTAGAATTAGGAGGAGGATGAGTTAGGAGCCATGCCTCTTCTTAATTTACCCCTAAAAAGTGAAGAGTATTTACCCCAGCTACTCCTACTCTTGCTGAAGCTGAGCTGATAGACAACAGGAGGGACTGGCAGCTCCCATCTGAAGCCAAGCTTTCCTTCTTAGCCTCTTCTCATCCTTCCTTCTCATACAAAAATAATACATCAACTATGCCTTCTCACTCTGAAAAGTGTGTACTGTTTTAATGTTTGTCTTGTGCATTGATTGCAAAATGCACACAAAGATGGAAATGCAAATTTGTTCAAGGTTTTGAAAATATAAAGTCCTATGCAAGTGCTAAGTATGATTATGATAATTATTAGTAACCCTAGATTTGAGGCTCTGCTTAACTAAGTCAATTTCACACCTGCTACCTTTGTCAGTCCATATGTTTGTCATCAATGAAAAATCCTCTCCACATGAACATTTGCAGTGGGAATGATTATGACACATTTCATTACCTTCAGTAGATGGAATGGTTCAGTTTGCTGAATGCCCCACACAGGTCTTGTCTGCATTGCAGACTTCACTCAGTTATAGCGTAATTGAGCTGAACTCAACATATAGAGCCTGTGCTTCTAATACTGCTACACAGAGGAATCTTCTCAGCTGTCGTTCAGAGCATACAGGGATTATTTTTTCCCAAATCTGAAAAAATAATAAAAGTTACCTATTTTGATACCATTTAAAGTCAGTGGAATTGAACAATTTCAGTACATAATCAATAAGAACACTTATTCATTTGTGATTTCTTAAGCATTGGTTAAAATTTCTAAAGCTATGCATTGATTTATTATTTTTTATATCCAGAAGATTCTCTTCACCAAATGAGTCCATTTCTGTTGTGCATCAAAATAGTTATTGCCTCATTTGTTCTTATTCAGGAACGATAATTACACCTGGCAACATTTTTACTCTATTAGGAAGCATTTGTTAAAGCACATGAAGGACTTCTGTATAATCATGGAGTCACAGAATAGTTAGGGTTGGAAAGGACCTTAAGATTATCTAGTTCCAATCACCCTGCCATGGGCAGGGACACCTCACACTAAAGCATGTCACACAAGGCTCTGTCTAACCTGGCCTTGAACACCGCCAAGGATGGAGCATCCACAACTTCCTGGGGCAACCTATTCCCATGCCTCACCACTCTTACAGTAAAGAATTACTTCTTTATATCCAATCTAAACTTCCCCGGTTTAAGTTTTAACCCATTACCCCTTGTGCTATCACTACAGTCCCTAATGAAAAGTCCATCCCCAGCATCCTTATAAGCCCCCTTCAGATACCAGAAGGCTGCTATGAGGTCTCCATGCAGCCTTCTCTTCTCCAGGCTGAACAGCCCAAACTTTCTCAGTTTATCTTCATACGGGAGGTGCTTCAG
>JANHGB010011266.1:0-15263 GCA_026283785.1 Coracopsis vasa | reverse complement strand
GTTATATTTCCCTTTTTCCAGTCATTGGGAACTTCACCTGACTGCCACGATTTTTCAAATATGATGGACAGTGGCTTAGCAACCTCATTTGCCAGCTCCTTCAGGACCCGTGTATGGATTTCCTCAGGTCCCATGAACTTATGTACGTTCACGTTCTTAAAATGGTCTCAAACCAGATCCTCTTCTACAGTGGGCCCAAGGTCTTCATTCTCACAGCCCATGCATCTGCCTTCCAAGATTTGGGTGGTGTGGTCAGAGCATTAAATGGAGGTAAAGGATGTTAAATCAAAGTAAATAAACCTTTTCCTACTTTTCATTATTCTTTTTCTGTAAAAGCCAGAATTCAGTATTTTCGTAGTGTTTTAGAAAGTTCTACCTGGGGTTACTGCACACAACCACTTAAGAAGCAGCTGTTCTCTCTTCCCACCCACAAGAAGAAATAATCCAATATATGTTCTTGGCATGGTGAATATTTAAGACATACTCTTATAAAGTATTGGAAATTTTGTATGTAATAATATATTAAATAACAATTTTTAGAAAGCTGTTTTCTGGTGCTAATTTTCCTTCAAAAGAATTCTTTTTTCTATAAGTGGAGAAAAATCACCTAGACGCAAGATTTAAACTCAAGATTTACAGCTGTGTATTTCAGGACACCATATAAACAAATTTCTCACTGATCTGTCAGAGGTGAGCTGGCAGTCTCTGGAGTGTGACCACAATACATAAGACATGTCTCACCTTGTGACACTTGCTGGATTGATTCCAGAGGTAGTTTGAGGAATTCCTACTTTACAATTCTCGGTGGGGTATGAGATGAGAGAGATTTCGAGCTGCCAGGTGCCAAAGGCTGAAGCAGAAGTTTAAGTTTTAAGTGAAGTTTTACAGTGGAATAAGTGTACTCACAAATTTAAAGCTGCCTTCAGGTAGTTGAGTCTTCGGATAGTTGAACAGGCACCTAGGATTTTTGTAGGAAAACAGCGTAACTCATTTTTCAGCCAAGCTGACAGCTATCAATTATGAAATGGTTTAAAAATAAATTGGGGGTCTGAGCTTGCTTAGGTTTTGTTTTTTGTTTTGTCTTTGTCTTGATAGTATGGAAGAGTTTCCAAATAGGAAGTTTCACAAGCAAACCGCTAATCATTTTGAACTTGTCGAAAATAATTGGTTTATATTTATACTAACATGCACAGACTAAAATACTGTGTCACACAAACACAGGAATGATATTATTCTATATTGGTGGATTGTAAAAGTATCTCACGCCATTTCTTTATTCAAAGGAATATTAACCACAGCAATCAAAGCATTGTGATTCAGGTTAGGTCTTTGTTGAGAGGGAGAGATAGAAGTGTTTAGATTTTAATGAGGAAACCTTCAACATTTGAAGGGCAACTTGTTTATTATAAGATCTGCAGTATCATGAGAAATGTGAATTAGTTTTCAGGAGGATGCATTCTTTTTTCAAGCATCACAAAGTAAACCAGGGAATGATGTCTCGTGTAAAGCCACATTGTCTTGCAGAAAATCTGGGTCTCTCCACCAAATCTTGATTTATAAGGCATGTGAAACAACAGTACTTCCACCACCCATATAAAAAACCCAACAGACTACTAGAGAAATTGAATGAAATCATCAAAAGAGAGTTGTTCTGGCTAGTTTGATATATGAATACAGATAGTTAAGACACCTTTAAAAATGTCAGGTCTACTTATTAGCCTTTCCTATGTTAGTGAGACTTACCAGAAAATCATATCTTTAAATACAGACTCAAGGCAGACAAGCAATATGTGATTTATGATGATCTCTATGACTTACCTTATGAAGAAATAAGTTTGCTCTCAATATTATATCTCCAATGACATTTCCACTCAACAAAGTTCCCAACACCTTGCTGACATATTTTAGAGAATATTAGGTAATAAAAAAATAACATTTTAGTGTGTAGGCATAATATTTTCTTTATAGCTTTGAATTTGCTTCTTGAAAAATATTAAAAATATGCCAGCTCTAGGAAAGGCATAAAGTACAATTAATATGGTCAAAAAACCCCAATGAAAATACAGCTGAGGAAGGCTAAAATAGAATTATGTCATCAAAGTTGAAATTATGGTGTGGAGGGGGAGGAATGTGAGTTCTATGTGTAAACTACTCTCATATGAAAGCTATCAACTCATCTTAGTCTCCATTATATAAATGCAGCAGAAGTGGTGCATGGAGGGGTGAGGGGTGTGGGGGAAGGACACGCAAAGAAAGGAGGATTTACTTTTTTTTCAATAGTATGTCTGGAGTTGCCATAGAATTAAATATACTGAAGAGCTCCTCAGGTGCACATACTTAATTCTTAACTGCTCTAATTTATTCACATCTAATAAGAATGCACCTCTATTATGGAAGCTAAAGCATTTGTAGAGGTTTAGGATTTTAATTCCTGAAACATATTGCAGATTTTCTTCCTAAAATTATGTCCAAGAGTATTTAAAGCCTACAAGTTAAATTTCTAAATTAATTGTTTAATAATTTTTAATTAGTTTGCTAATCTTTGTAACAAAATTAATCATGATGAATTGATTTGATAATAATGGAGTTGTCATAAGGGTTTATAGAAGATTTGCAGTTAAAATTGGCACTGAGGACTGGATGTTTTCTCTTTATTTTTTATTGATGACATGTGAGGGTTCAGTAATTAAAGAGAAGAGCAAGCTTTATATTCTCTTTGAGGTTATGTTTTTGGTTTTTTTCTGTGGGTTTTTTTGTTTGTTTTTTGTTTGGATTTTTTTTTTTTTAACACAGAAAGGGTAATTTTTGGATATTTTAAAAAGAGCAAGATCTTCCAGTAATGGCACCAGTAAGAAACATTTTTGAGAAGAAATAATTTTCCTTTTGGCTTAAGTATAGAACTAGAAAACAGAACAAAAATTGTGTCCAAAAATATTTTTTAAACCCACTTATCCATTACATTCCACTAACACCATTTTTAAAGACTGACAGTGGCATCCAGATTCAGTGTATGTTATTCATGAAAACAAGTGACTTTAGCAGTTAGCCTCTTGAAAGACATTTCTTACTATAGCTGGAACAACAAAAGGAGGATATCTGTGTTACAAATTCTATCTATGTCTCTGTCTGTCTATCAATCATGGTGCAGGGATTTCTTTTAGATAATTACTTGAGAGCTTTAAAGTGGGAATAATACAAGCAGCTTGCCTCAGGTCCCCATTAAAAAAAAAAAAAAAAAGAAGAAAAGAACTGAATTTTTTACAGAACTGTTTTTATAGTCACACTTTTTTAATTGTGGTATTTTTTTAACATGTTCATAGATTAAAGATGGTAAGAAAACAAGACAACTATATCTGCCCATCTGTGGTTTCTAAAATATGCTGAAATTTTTCACAATATTTTGCTCTCAAACCATAAATTTTGCATGTTTTTTAAGAGTGTAAGTCATTACCTGTATTTATACAAAACACAATTTTTAGTAGCTTCTTTTTTAATTTTGAAATAAAGTATTGCAGAGAAACAATATTATTAGTTTCATTGAGATTTTTCTGAGTAGTCTGTTGTAGTTTGTAGTGGAAAAGAAAATATGTAGAATCAGGGGATGAATGGATGAATGGATGGATGGACAGACAGATAGATAAGAATGTAAGAAAGCCATGAAAAAGCATAGGAAGATTTTTAGCACTTTACGGCCTTTTTAGTTTGCATTAGGATTTTCTTAACTCATTGTAGTTACGATGGATTAGAAGAAGATATACCTGTGAGAAAGAATTAATGTATAAAGATATGAAGATATCTTATTTTCATTTGGCATGCAACTAACAGTACTGTTCTTATGCATACCTCCTGAAAGCTGACTGAAAGAGATACTATTACTGTAAATGCCTGGAGGAGAAAAGAAATTACAGTTAGGTGCTGTAATTTAACTATTTGAATGGTGTTCACAATGATCTCCATCAACACAGAACTTCTGCGCTTTGGGGTTCTTAAAGAAAGCTTCACTTACGCAAGCACTCTTGTCAGTGATGTAATATCAGTTCATAGCTGATATAATGATACCAAACAAGATTTTCCTTTTCTCCTAGTGTTTCTTTGAATACTGAAAGAATATTTTGTATTGCACTTTGGGTGTTTTTCTTTGTATTTTTGTTTGATTAACTCAGAGTTATCATAGATGTTGTCACCTTTTAAGAATTTACATTTCCCCAGAAATAATATGATCTGCAGTGACATATCTAATTTAAAAATGCAGAGATAAATGCTGTTGTTGCATTTATATGTGATGGAATGAAAAGTTCAGTTCACATTTATTCATTTATTTTAGTGCTCATTTATTCATTTTTTTCAGTGAGTGTTTGTCATTTTCCAATTCTTTGTTTCATACAGTAACAGTGAACAAGACAATCATATCCCTCAGCATATAGCTTGTCATGCAGCCACCATTGTATGAGGGCATTTCTTAAATGTGCTAATTAAATTTCCAGGCATTTTGGGAGAAATTCACTTCATTGAAGAAGAAGCAGTGGATTAAAATTTATTACCACTTTTGAGAAACCATTCTACTGATAGTCTTCATGTATTTTTCTCCAAATTACAACAGGATGCAATAAATTCTTTAATAATAATAATAATTATAAAAATGTTTTTCAAATTATTTCTTAACCTTCAGGTTCTAATAAATATATCAAATGCCTTATCTTAAAAAAGCTATCATCTGTTTTGTTTACCCTGTCATTTCAAACACAGGAACCCTTAGGAAGATGCCTTAGAGAGCCATTGACTGAATTCTTCTTCAAATACGTATTCTCAATTATTTTTTTTATGCAAAAGACTCATATTCAGAGGTTCTCTGCAAACGTGAGTTAGCCATTTTCTTTAGAAATTCCAATCTTCCAATCTTCCCGCAGGGATTTCTTTCTTTCCATTTCTTTCTTTTTCTGTGTGTTGTGTATTCTTCTGGTGGGGTTTATAGCCTTTCATGCCCCAAGACCAAAAAAACTACACCGGCCAAAAACTACTTGTTTAGACTAAAATAATAATTTCATCTTCAGCAAACTGTTCAACATATCTATCTAAATGCAAGTTCTAGCTGATGTCATGCAGGGACCAAGGTTGTAATGGGCATACTCTTCCAAGTAACTGTGACACCCAACTCAGCATGCTACTGCATTATTTATAGTTCATTATATTATTTTTTGACTAAGTATTTCGATCATGGTCTGCTTTGGAGAAAACTGATGGTATACTTGGCTATTGTTTTACATAAGTAACTTGTCATTTGAAAATAAAATTGGTATATGCATTCACTTTTATACATGTTACACTCAAGTGGAACAACTTATCATTTTTGAAAATCAAAGACAGATTACTGCCTGGAGAAAATGAGGAAAACAAATTTTAAATATTTATTTTACTCTGATGTAGAGGTTTTGTAAATTTCTTCAGTAACTGAAAATTTTATTAAAAAACATAAGAGAAATATTCTAACAAGCTAGCATAATTTTACCAATTTAAAATTAATTTAATAATGCTAATGGGTGCAGATAAGGAGGCTAGGAATGAAGGAATGATACTGAGCCTTAGAGAAAGGATAAAGCGAAGAAAAGATGGTTTAGTTTTGTCTTGTTTCTCACCATGTTTCTGTATTTTAATTGGCAAAAAATTAAATTGTTTATCCCCAAGTTTAGACCGATTTGCCCATCATAGTAACTGATAAGTGATCTCCCTGTCTTTTCTTCAGCCCACAATCTTTAATCTTATTTTCTCCCACTGTCATTTTGAGGAAGGAGTGTAAGAGAGCAGCTAGGTGAGCATCTGGCAGCCAGCAAATGTCAGCTCGTTACAGAAATCTACATTATGTCCGCAGAGCTGTGCTTAGGGAAATAATGTCTTCAGCTGGTTTAATGTCAAAACTGTGGTAAGACTTTAAAAAAAGGTGGACTTCTGATGGCTATTCAATTAGTTGATTTGTTTTTTTTAATGCTCCAGATGAAGAATAATAAACTATTGTTGGTGTGCATAGGCGTATGTGTATGTTCATGTGTGTGTGTATGTTCATTTTGATTTGCAAAGTAGGAAATTTTTATCTGATATAGCACAATAAACCATAAAATTATTACTGTCGTGCTGACAGTAACAAACGGTAGACACATGTCTCAGGAAAGTTAAGCTGGAATAAACAGAAGTAAGTAAGGCAAAGAAAGGAAGTGTCTAGATTTCATTGAACATATAGAGCAAATGAAAAATTTAGGGATATGGTGGGTAAAATGTGAATAACTTGTCATAAGGCGTATTGAAACTAAAAGATGTATTGATGAGAAGTAAATTACTGAATAAAATCTGAATAACATTTTCCCAGGCATAAATAATGACAAAGTGAGTGATATTACGTTAAACACACTGTGTAGCATCCTAGTTTTTGAAATATTTTTATAGAAATAATTAGAGCAGTAAATTATAAGACACTAGGAAAGCTCATCAAGGGATTTTATTGCTTAGAAAAAAAATTATAGAAAGTAGGTCTGTGAGAAATTCAAAATAACACCTGAGAATTCCACAGGCATGATAGATTCTACAAGGGACAGGAATGTGTCTTTTACCTACCAGTAAAACTGATATAATTTTTTTTCTTTCTTCTGAAGATTCGCTTCAACTGAGATCTACCTCAAAGAACCTGTAGATGACTCCATATAAGCAACACAAATAAGAAGGAAGAGTACTTATTTCCATGCTGTAAAATGTATTCAGATTAATAGGCAGAGATCGATATAAAAGAACAAATTCACAAGTTTGCAATTCAAAATTTAGGCAAAATAACACTAAGCTTGCAGTCATGCTATTATATAATCATAAAAAAAAATAATTTATGTCCATTGCCAAAATTATATTAACTTTTTTTTCCCCCCAGGAGATTTTAGTTTTTGTTGTTGTATAGACAGTTTAGATTCTGATTCCAAGAAATTCCAGATGAATTTTTTTTGTTGCATCTCTGAGGCTATTTAAGTTTTCCAAAAGCAGCTTCATGGGTACTTCATTCTATAATAATGCAAATGTTAATTTGTCATGGATTTTAATAAGAGATGGAATGTGACTTTAGAAGTGTGTTTCTTTATATCATAACATAGTGTTTGGCAGGGGTAAACATACTGTTCATAAGTAAGCAGTCCAAGCTTGCTTAATGTATTTTAGTAACCAAAGAAATTGTTAAAAATTTTTTACAGAAAGCAAAGTTTTATTTTTTTCCAATCATACAACACCATTTTGACACGCTTGCTAAAAAATTAAGCATTGTCTACTTAATATATATATATATATAAATATTATGTGACTACTTTAACATTTTATGTTTCTTTTAATAACAGCAGGAACCTTGTTAAAATGAATAGTCAAAAGGAAGCTTATGGTCAAAAAACCCAGATAATCTCAGTCTTTTCAATAGTCTTCAATACTCTTTAATTTTCTTTCAGTTTTTTCAATAGTCTTTAATATCACATTGATATTTCATTGATATCTGTGAGTTGGCTGAGTCCCAAGTTGTTCATGACCAACTGATATCTTTGCAAAATAGTATATAATGGCATTTAAACTTAGTCTTAGTGTCTCAAAAAATCAGAACAGCTTGTTAGACTGTAGATAAGTATTTAACTTTACTGTCAGCATACTTTACTGCTTGCAATCAAATAATATGTGGAGGCTGCTGCTCAGATTTCATGTGTGTAACACTTTATAATAGAATATAGTGAGCAAAAGTCCTGAATCTAAAGAGCTTCTCCTCAATGTAAAGCAAGTATAGCAGGGATGGAAAATAACTTATTTTTTAGGAAGTATAGTTAGGAAGAATAAACTAATGTGTCTGTCAGCAGAAAAATGTCTTTAATAAAATCAGGATCTCACTACAAATCACTTAAGTCCCAGTTGTAGCATTTCAATTATAGTGTCTCCCTAAGTATGTAATTGTGAAAGGCAGGTGAAAGGAACAGATGAAAGATGTAAGTTCATAAATATATATGCATTCTAAAATGTATACATACATTTGAAAGGAAAATGTTTTTAATTTGCTTAGGATATGGCCATTTAATATACTGGGTTTAAGAGTTTAACTGGACAACTCTACACTATCTGCTGGGATACACGGTATTCATTTGACAAAGTGGAGCAAAAGCATTTTTACCTGCAGGCTGGACAACCTGCTCAGTCAAGCGTTAACCCAGGAAGGTCAGGACTGGGAGTTACAACTACAGTTAACTGAGGAAATGGTGTGGAGGAAATGGTGTGAAAGAAATGGAAATCAAAATGTGCAGGGTGATGGGAACAAGAGAGATTTTGGGAATGATAAAGGATCAACGAAGAGGCCAGTACAGAGAAGTCAGTAAAGATGACGTTGTGGTGTGAGCTTGTTACAGACCACCCAATCTGAGTGAGGAAATCTCTTGGGAGTCTACACCACAGACCTTGGTTCTTGCAGGAGTCTACAACACCCCTGCTAGCTCCTCAAAGGACAACAGGCAGGGATTCAAGTAGTCAAAGGATTTCTGGTGGGTGTTAAGGAAAACTTGATGCACACACTGGATGGTTACTGCAGGATCTGCAATTTGCATACAATCAAGAAATACCTGGAGAAGTGTTAATCAAAGGTTGCTTGGGCTTTATTGACCATAAGGAGTTCAAGATCCTGAAGAGAATAAGGAAGGTGAGCAACAGTGTACAGGCCTTAGATTTCAGCAAAGCAGACTTTGTCTCATTCAGGCAAGTGGTGGGTGAAATGGCATGACAGGTAGATTTAAAGGGCAAAGAAGCACGGGAAAGCTGGCAAGATTGTAAGGACAGCATTCTCAAGTGCAAAATCAGACCATAAGCAGCTCTTAACTAAGTTAGGACATCATGGTCTGGATGGATGGATGGACAATTGGATGGGTAAAAGAACAGCTTAAATGATAAAATTCCTAAAGTAGTGATTAATGGAGAATGTAATGGAGCTCACTAATCAATGCTGCAGATGATACCAAGCTGGGGAACAAGTCAATATGCTCAAGAGCAGAGCTTCTATCCAGAATGACAGACTGGCTGGAGGAATAGGTCAACTGTGAAACTATGAACAAGAACAAGTGATAAATCCTGCCCCTGAGATGAAGTTACTGCAACAGCACAGGCTGGAAAAAACACACCTGCAAGAAAAGTTCTGGGGGTTCTGGTGGGCAGCAAGCTTAATCAGAGCCAGATGCGTGCCTTCATAGCAAAGGTGGCCGACAGTACCCGTTACTGTATGAAGGAGCACATCCAGCAGATCACATGGAAGGGGTTATTTCCCTCTAGACAGACCTGATTAGACTACATCTTGAATATTGCGTCCAATCTTGATCCACCCCCTTCTTTCTTTTCCCCCCAGTATAAGAAAATATTAACAAACAGCAGCAATTTCAGCAGAGGGCAACCACGACACTCAGACCTGGACCACGTGCCCTGTGAGGAGACTCTGAAGGACCAGAACTGTCTCAGGCTGTGTCTTCTGTGTCCTTTGAGGGTTTTTTTGACTGGATAAAACTCTGAGAAACCTGATCTGACCTCAAAGGTGACTGTGCTCTGAGGAAGCATCTGGACTACCTGTCCCTTAAATGTGGATTACACTCTGCATCTATGACTGAGATAAAAGGTAGCGACATATTTATTGCAGATTGGTCCATTAGATTATATAGCATTTGCCACAGATGAAGTTCCAAGTATCCCACTTTCTGGAACATTTTGCTATTTATAAGGTTCTAGCCTTTAACGAAAGCATCTGATTTTCAAGAAGTATAAAAAGTACATTTTAGTTCTCTTTTGGTGCGCTAAGCATGAAAGATAGCTTTTATTTAATTTTACCACTCTGAGCTCCATGCAGTTCTTATGACAGCTTAAAAAAAATAATGGAAGTAAGCTTAATCTAAAGCTAATTTGTTGCTTATGGAATTCTGTTAGCAGCTGTTAGTCTGCCTTCACTGAGCCTAAAAGGGAATAGTCAAATGCATCTGAAATTCAATGGAAAAAAGGCACAGGGGTTCAGGGAGGAGAAGACGAAAAATAAATTAAGCTTGCATTGTCACAGCCTTCCACAACAATTTCACTTAGTGAAAAGCAGAATTGTAGTTTTTCAATCAAATAGAAAACCATTTTGAAAGAAGATATACAATATTAAGCATTGTCTATTTAATTCATATATATAATAAATTGTGTAATTTATTTTAGCATTTTCCAATCATCTCCTGCCATTTCACAGAAACCTTATTCAAATGGATTACCAAAGGCAACAAGGAAATAAATTCTGCATACTTCCGTTAAAGAGCCCATTGATTGCTACATTGCAGCTAAATTTCTCATTTATATTTTTAATTCATTGTGGTTAGAAAAAAAAAAAAAGCCTGAAGAAAAAGGATAAACGGATAGAGATAGTTTAGTAAATCAATGTAGAAGCTTCTATTCCTTGAAGTGCTCTCCAGATTGCAAATTTATTTCTTTGGTTTGGGACTAGGTTGCATCAAATGTCCTTCATTCTTATGGCCATAAAACTGAACTGCAATATAAAATCATACGAGATTTCCCTAGTTTTAAAGCTATTCAGCCGTTTTAAAGTTACATTTTAATTCTTTTCTTTGGATGACACAAGCTAACTTAATGATGCATTATTTCCTTTCTAAGAAATTCTTGGATTTGTTTTCTGTAGGTTTGTTTTGTTGGCTTTGGGTTGGGTATTTTGGGATTTTTTTTTTTTTTTTTGGCTCAAGTAAGTATTAACTTATGACTTAAAATGTAACAGAGTAGAGAATATTTAAAGCTACAGCAATTTGTGACAAGTTACTTATTTTAACAAGTAATTAAAAAAAACCCCAAAATGCCCATTTTTATTTCTTAGTTAATAAATTTTAGTTAAAAAGTCTTAGGTATTTTTTGTACCATATGCTAGCTGATAACATGAAATGACTCTCTGTCTATAAAATTTAAATTGTTCCCTACTTCTCTTTATGGAGATTTGGCACCTGCCCACAGCATTGTAATCTTTTTAATAAGGACTGAGTATCCAGTTTCTCCTTGAAACTTCTCACCGCATTAATCCATTTCTACTTCCACATTGCATATGTATTGCTTCTTGTCTGCTTAGTATTGTTAATTTTGTGCAATTTAGGTTTGGGTTTTTTACTTAGCCTAGCACAGGAGTGAAAAGTTTTGGTTTTTTTTACTTAGCCTAGCACAGGAGTGAAATGACAATACACATCCTGAAGTGAGATTGAAATAGCATAGTCTTTAACTACAGACACGTATATTTCTATTTTTTTATATCTCTAGCTGTATCCTCTAGTTCATACAACAGCGGTAAGTGAAGATCTTATATTCCGTCAAATAATAATGTTTTTATCTTGATCATGAGTTTACTTCAAGTAAAAGAGGAAATCTGAACATGGCCATGCAGATTTCATCAGTTTATTTTTCTCAGGAATTGCTTTCTGCTTTTCATTGTTTATTTCTGCAAGATGGCTTTTTTTTTTTTTTTTTCATCATTTCATATGTACCCTTTACTAAGAATCTACTGTCTCATTGTCCAGATCTACCACATACATTTTCCAGAAAGGGATGAAACAGAAGATAGATAGATAGATAACCATGAAACTTTACAAAAGCCGTTTGGGATTTTTAGGATCCAAGTTGACCACGTGCACTAAGATCTTGCAGAACCCAAATATGTTAAAACTTTCTCTTTTCCAGGAACACCTATCACATGTCACTTCTGCCAGAAGGGAGAAAAATTCTGTAACAGTAATATCTATTCTTAGATTTCCCACAGGATATCTTACTTTATGCTACCTGTAACATCTTTACAGAGAAATATGGTACTCCTGACTGTCCAATAATACTTCTGTGTGCATTTTACTGCAAATATTAAGGATTTTTCTGAAATTATAATGGATCTGAGTAGAGCTGGATTCATGATTAGCAATCAGTTCAGTTCATAAATCATTACAAATATAAAGAAAACCATAATACTATAGTTATATATGTTGGTATCAAATATTTTCAAATACTGATACAAAACTGTTGATTACAGATAGATGGTATACTAATAGCAAGCTGCTAAATAGTGGCTTTAGTGAACAACTTATTTTTCATTTTCAGCCACAGTTTGTTGTTTTTTTTTCTTCTTTAAATTATTATGGAAATAATAGTACCTTTAAATACCACTTTAGAACTTTTTATTTTACTTCTTTTTTTTTTTCTAATAAAATTTGTATGGCATTCCATCTTGCTTGTATTGATTACCAAAGACTGAGTTCAAATTTTTTTTGAAAGTTGCTAGCTGATTTATGAGAACATAAGATTGTTCTAATAGCTTGGGTTGTCAGAAGTTAGGAAATCTCAATAATACAAAAGAAATTATTTTTTAGGGAATGATCTTCTAGGACCTGATACACCTTCATATATTTTTTAAGTAAAACTATCTTTGTAATCTTCACACATACTGTTTTAAGAGGTATTCTTAAAATTACTGAATTATCTAGCAAAATACTTAGCTGTTAAAAATTGTACCTCAACCACTCCTAAAAGACAATGCTTTCAATATGCAGGTGTACATGAAGGTGCATCCCAGACTCCATCTTCTCACTGCTTAATTTTTGCAGCATTCTAAGACAAGACGTTTGACCAGGGCTAAAACAAGTCTCTATAACCTGTGATTGAGAAAAAGAATATAAAACCCTCAAGTGTGTGTGATTTTGCCTTTTGGTTATAATCTTAATAGAGTAAGTGGCATGTTCGGTATGTCTATTTGTTCAAAGACCTTCATAAACAAGGAACAACACAGGGTCTAAAGATGTTCATAAGCAGAATGGCAGGATTTTTACTCATTTTCCTAATTAGCTGATATCAGTATCATTATAACAGCATTCCTTTTTCAACAAGAATTTGAAGTGGATCTTTATATATTACATATATTATGAAATGGAGCTTTACAGTTCATATATAATACTATATATGTTATTTATACTCAGAACTGAATAAAATGAAGTTAATTCTGTGATTTTATTAATTTTTTCCGAAAAGTTTATAGGACTGCAGCATGTGAGATGCTAAAATCTTCTGACAGAGCTAAATTCTGCAATAGAAGAAAGGTGAATTAACGTTCTCTGATTACAGAAAGCAGGGCTTGTCTCTCTAAGTGTAAATGTAAGTGATCAAAGGGAGCAATTCTGTGTTCCTGCTTCCTGTCTGCTTTTCCTAAACATTGAACAAATGTGAACATTGTTTTCGCTCATATGGCAGACCTTGGTGGGATTTCCAAACCAGCTTAAATTGTCATGTTGGTTTGGTCTTCTACAGCTTACACTGGATATTGGTGGTTTTCATCACTGCTCTGAGTCCCTCCATGCTTGTTGGGATCAATGTGTCGAAAGCTCAGACTATCACATTGCCTTGGTAGGGCACAATCCCTTGTAGCTTCTGATGATTTCCACTGCTCATACTTGGAGTCTCTGCTGAAATAGTTCATCAAACTGTGAAGATCATCCTACCAGAAAGTTTCAGAATTTCCGTGCTTCATTGTGAGGCTTTTCTTTTGTGCCTACATGAACTTGCATATCAGTGCAATCACTGAGCTTTGGAAAACACTTTTTTTAGTGTCTCCTAAAAGGATCTGTGATAACAAAAGAAAGGTTGTTGTAAGAAATTTTTACAATTGCTCTAGTCCTCTTTACTTGTTAGTGCCGTGTAAGAATGGATTCATTTTGTGCTATCTTCTGTCCTCATTAGAGTTTGTCAATTGGGAATGAGAAGTGGGAAACAAGTACATTTTAGCCTTTAAGTTACATGAAAAAGGTCACAACCAAGTGGTTTCATAATGCATGTCAAACGGTTGAAGATAAATGTATGCCAAGGTTCTTAAAAATCATGTACTTCTAGTATTTAAATCACTATGGGTCTTATTTTCAGATGCTGACCTTTTCTAGCAAGAAAACATAACTCAGTACATCTAAGACATGCAAAAGATCAAACGGAAAATCTAAGACAAAAAGAAAATATTAAAAGGAAGAGTGGGTGTGTGAGAGCAATATAGACTCAAAAATATACATTTAACTAAAAATATTTGTTAATGATTTCTATCTAAGGTTTGTAGCTACATAATTTGTCTTACAAGTATGACAGCATAACTGGACTCCATTTTTTAGAAATGCCAAGAACTAGCGACATACAGTATTAAAAATATAAAATAAAAAAATACATGGTAATTATACTCCAGTACAGCCATAATAACAGTTCACTTCCTTTGGTTTGCAAGTTAGAAAACAGTAAGAAAAATAATATTTTGAAAATTAAACATTTTTCCCAACTAAGCAAGACTCTTAAGGTTAGACATGGTTCTTTGTTCCTATGCAGCATACTTATGTGTAAGTGGTTGATCTGCGAGCTGTAAAAAAAATATGTGACAGGTACCGTAAATAGCAAAAGAGAATTTAACTAAAGTGTTTAACTAAAGCCTCCTGCATCATATACACAGATTTTCTATTTCCAGTGATTGTAAAGAGAATGTTAACTCTCCTGCTCTGACATAGATATAATACGATGTGGAATTTCTGGGCTCAGTAATTCTGCAGCAAAATGAAACAGCCAATGTGTTTGCTTAGACGCCATTGTTTTGTTGTTTTTTTTTTTCTTGTTTAGAGATATTTCATAAAGTACTGTTAACAAAGCTCAAGGAAAACAAAGCAATTTTAAAAAATCCTTTAAGTTTTTGGTTTTGGTTTTTTTTTTTCCTCCTAGAAGGAAATATTTCAGATGCAAACTCAGCACGTCAGAATCATGGAGGGGTTGAAGTTCGAAGAGACTTCTGGAGGTCATCTGATCCAAACTGCCTGCTCAAGCAGGGACACCTAGAGTCAGTTGGTTCACCTGGACCATGTCCAGATGTCTTTTGATATCTCAAAGGCAGGACACTTCACAAATTCCCTAGGAAATATGTGCCAGTGCTCACTCACCCTTGCAGAAAAAATATGTTTTCTGATGGTCAGGGGGAACCTCTTGTGTTTCACTGTGTGCACATTATTTCTTGTCCTGTCACTGGGCACATTTTGGCATTGCCTTCCTTGCAGCTTCTTTTCTCCAGACAAACCAATCCCAGCTCTTTCGGCCTCTCATCATATGACTGATGCTCCAGTCCCTCCATCATCCTTCTGCTGCTTTTCTGGTTTCTGTCCAATAGCTCCATATCTCTCTTGTACTGGGGAGACCAGAACTGGACACAGCAC
>JANHGB010011264.1:0-18359 GCA_026283785.1 Coracopsis vasa | reverse complement strand
TTGTTTTATGCTTAGAGATTATTTCAATTCTACTGTGGCTGAGAAAGCCACTGCATATAAAAGGGGCAGCTTAACCCCAACTCCACCTTCTTTGGTTTTTTTACCTGGAGTGTAGGGTCTGTGAAGGGAGGTTGCACACACCACTCTTACACAGCCCTTGAGAGGGCTTCAAGCTGCAGACCTTGGATGCAAAGAGGAGTGTTTGGGCAGTGAGTTCCCAGCCTCCAGAGGAAGGATGATACTCAGACACAACACTACCCACAGCTTTTCCTACAGGTAGGAGGTGGATGTCCCATACTCAGTATGACAGTGATGTAGAGCTCATTCTCAGAAGCCTTACCTCACAAAATGATGTGTAAGGGACACTAGGAACCTAATGTCTAAGTCTTAGTTCCTCTGTGGGCTGAGGTTCTGAAACATTAAGTGCACATAGTGCAAAATATCTTATGGGACCTGTAAGCTAGTGTCAAGATTATTTTACTCATGAAAATATTGAAAGCACAGTACTAAAGTAGATAAAGGTCATGATGTAAAGTTCCCAAGCTTAAACAAGACATTGGTTGAGTTGTTGCTTCATAGTCTGAGCAAACGATCAGAAACACATAAGCTGCATGCCCTGCAGCTGCAAGGTAGATATGGTTCTATTGCTAAAATCCCCAGTGCCCACAAAGCATCATGTGGTTTCCTGCAGCATCTTCCCAGCTAAGAGAGACCAGATTATTCTTTCCCCTTTAGTCCATGGTGAAAAATCCCTGCGTTCATATCAATATGATTCAAACATAATGAGCCCTTAATGTTGGATTAAAAAGTTGTAGTTAGGGACCATAGGAAAGGCACATCTTCAGCTTCCACTCTGGCTCTGGGTAAGACAGCTTTCAGTTACTGTGGGAACACATCTTTCCGCAGTACCATGATCTCCCATCTACCATGGTAAATGTAATCCAGCATCCTGAAACAACTCCAGATTTGAACAGTTCACTCTCTCTTCTTGCAAGGGCACACAAAAGCATGCATGCCCATGCAGGCAAAGACTGACAACAATTTGACTCTCCCTCTTTTCTCCAGGGTCAGATATGTGCAACATAGGCTGCCTTCTTCAACTTTCCCAGGCTTGAATCTTTTTCAGACTTGTGACAAATGAAGATAGATAAATCAGTCTGATCTCTGGAGTAGCTGGGACTGACTCCTTGCTTTGCCTGGTATTTCCTTTCAGGTGAGTTATTTCAGTCTCTCTGTGCCTCAGGTGTGCAGGACACAAACCCAGTGCTTTTCCTTTCCAAATGACATGGAGGGAAACATAGCATCTCCTAGCCACTGATGGAAGTTGCCAAAGCCCATCATCCTGTTACATAAACTATTGCAGCATTTGGGGGTTGTGGGTTCCAGGGACTTTGTTTGCTTGTTTTGGCACCATTGACATACATCTGCCTTCAGATTCTGAGCCCCTGGCCATCCCCTGAAGCAGCATAGCCAGGGAGCTGGGAACAATGCATGTAGAGAGCTGACAGAGCTGATGAAGATAGCAGCACTTTGAATTACTGGATCCTTGCTGCTGCTGGCTGGAATGCAGGACCAGAGCTACACACAAAGTGAGGGAAAATCTCATATAAAATGGTTTATATCTTAACCATCTAACTTCAGCTTAAGGACATCACAGCCACAGATTCTCCAAAGGAAATCAAGTGGTTAAAATGCTAGCTAAGATAGGCTCTTTTGTACACTCCAACCTTGTTCTTGCAAAGGAGCCTGTAACTTTCCCAACTGATCATCATCATAAGAATATGAATGACTTTTTTGAATCTCTAGACAACTAGGGCAAATGTATGGCATTTAGGAGTAGCAACCATCCTCTGACCATCACATATTACAGCAAGAATCAATAAAGTATTTAAATCCATATAACCTTCTGCTTTAAACACACATCTTATTTGGAAACAAGCATGGTTCACCTGGAAGCTTGGAAATGTGTGTTGCGGGTGGGGAGGACAGGTTATCCATGGCACACTGTATCCAGTTCATTTAGGACTGTACATCACACATTTGACTAAGGCAATTGGTGAGGGACAAGAGATGGCACAGGCTTCCAGTTGCTCATCATAATGAAACTTTTTCATCACTCCAAATTGCAATTAAGTGCATGGACAACTCAAACTGAAAAAGAAGCAATTTCAGAGAATCCTTGCAGAAAAATAATATTCGCTATCACTAATTGTAGTGATTTATAGCTGATGAGCTATCTATCTCCAGACCTACAAACACTCAAATTATTAAGCAAGAAACAGTCTGATCCTAGACAGTGAGACAGGAGTACAATGACTGAGGGAAGTTACTTTATCAATAAACAGATGTCAGTATTTAGCACCAATAGTCTACGACCCCTTTTATCTCTGTGCTTCATAGCACTTTACCAACATTAATTAGCCTTGTGAGATAGTTCTGATACCCATTTTATGGGCACAAAGCAATTATGCCTTCTTTATGGGCATACAGCAGTTAAATGGCACTCACAAGTTCAAAGAAGAGTTCCGGTACCCAGCCACCAAATTTGCCCAGCAACTGACTCCACGAGTAATATATTTAATCGTTATTTATTAAATTAGTTCCCATGCTTGGGTGGACCATCTGACTGAAATTTAGGGGACCTGGTATTTCCCACAGGTAGATAGCTAATAAGGTAGATAGCTAAGAACTGCAAAGCATTTCCCATAGTGTAAATCTAAACCAATATCCCATTGAATGGCAAGTCTCAGAACTAGCCTTGGAAGCCTTAGAAACCTGATTTTCTTGTAATTTCAATCAACACCAATATTTAATGGAGAACACCTAACACCGCAGTGCATTTTAACTCTTCCTAACCTTCAGCCATTAAATAACATTGAGAGACTATAACCAGCCAACAACACTACAAAACTCAGTTTCACGTAGATGACTGCAATACACTGTGGCTAAGAGGAGGTCGGAGAGTTACCATGGCATGAGAAATGAGTCTCACTACAACACTTCTGCTAAATCATGGTATAGGCATGAAGACAAGTTCTGTTCAGTCTATCATCTACAGACAGGTGTTTCTATCTGCTGCAGCGGTGAGAGAGAGCAGTGATCCAGAGACACAAATGTATGACATTTTCATTTTTGTCAACAACTTGTGGTGTGACTTTTCATGTGCTGCTTTGCCTCTGTTTGTTCCTTCTTTAATAAAAACTGAGAGAACAGCTCTTTTTCCAAATTCAGCCTCCTCTGCTTTTCAGTTTGGGAGATAAGCTCACTGGACATTTAGCCACTTAATTATGTATTATGCATGAATCAAAGACTTGTCTTTTTTTTTTAAAAAAAGCTATAATCAAATGATAAAAACTTACCCAAAGATATTATTTTTCTCTTTTTGTTGAGGTTCACAAAGCAACTGCTTTATTATTATCTTCAGATTTCCAGATCCCTTTTTAAGACTCAGTTTGATTTAAAGACACCACTTAAAAACAAAACAGACAACGCAATTTACATCTCCCCTCATGCTGTTTTTCTCCTTAGACAAATATGAACAAATTGTGGATGAGTCCAACAGCTCCTACTCAAAAGCTGCATTTTCATAATCCTTTTGAGCTTAAGAAGTTCACTAACAGTTTCCACCCAATTTTGTGTCTACTTATATAGAAAACAGAGCAGCAGTTAATTAGGTGCATGTGATGTAAGAGCTACTATGTAGTTGCACCATGTGGAGGTTAAGAGTATCTTAATGCATCACAGCTACCCAAACGTTTTTCAGAAAGCTTTAGATCTAACATTCTGTAGTTGTAAATACATGATAGGCCAGGAAATCTCTTCCATCAACCTGCAAGCACTGCCTAAACACAGGATCTCGGGCACATTTGCAGGTATGCCAAGCATAGAAAGTGCTCTTTAACTGACACATTGGAGGGAGGACTGGATACCATTATAAGAACAGAACATCTTTTTTTTTTTTTCCCCTTGCAATTGCATCCCAGGTTGCCTAAGCCAACAGGGCCATGGGAAGATAATCTGTTTATTTAACCTGCTTAAATTCTGCAAGTGAATATGTATTCACTTCCTGTCTCCTCAATAACTGTATAAATGTATGGTCTAAGTACCAGCCAGGTTCTCCCAAAGAGGAAAGTCTCAGAAAGGAGCAAGGCTTGAACACAATGCTTACACAGGCATATGACAGCCTCTCTTGATGAAGGGAACAAGCTCAGGAGCCCCTGGAAGCCATTCAGCTTACCAACACTCAAGGAAGAGAAGCTCTGAGACCAAAGAGCTGAGGAAAGAAAGGTGACAGAAAAACAAATAACAATAAACAAATACCAGTTCCCTTGGGGATGCTCCACTCTGTCCTACCGTTTCTCACTTTCTTTTCATTCTATGACCACTAGTGACAGTTCAGGTGAGCTGGACAGGACAGCCTGATGACACCATGCCATGAAGTTCAAATGTCTTTCCACTGGGGCAAGACACCAAACTTGGGCTGCCATTTCCCCCAGATTAGAGAAAGGTAGGGCAGGGAGCCACTGGGTGGTGGGTGCTCCCAGGATCTTCCTGTAATCTGGTAGGTGCAGGGATTTTAGCAGATGAAAGCCATTCCCTGCTCTGCACTGTCATCTTCTACACAGATCATGCACAAACAAGGGAACAAAAGAGATGTGTTTGGTCCAGTTCTATTAGAAACACAAAGACATTGTTTTGATGGCTAATTTGTTTGCTCAGGAAAGCTCATCTCTATTGCAGAAGCAGCAACTGCTGCGAGGTCCTACAACTGATTTAAACACATAAAAATCCCACACTGAAAATTACGTGGAGCAAGACACAAAGATCGTAAGCCTAGTTTTTAACATCACAGAGAAGTGACCCTAGTTTGCTTGTGCAACTACTTGACTTTCCCATGTAAGATAACAGAAATTAAAAGATAATGCTTCCCCTTAGATTAATTTGCACAGCCACTATGTTCATAAGCAGCTGCACGCACAACGGATACTCACCGTGCTTGGAAATGGGACCTGCACTAATTCTCCCAAAGTTTTGCTCATATACAAGCAACATCCACTGTTTCTGCTTTGCCTACCATGTGACTTAATCCTTAGACACAGTATGTACGCATGTCTTACACTGCTTATTTATTTATATTCCAGACTTTTCAGATAAAAATGCATAAAATCTAGAAAAACAAGCACAAGCAAAATTTCAGAAATTGTTAGAGCTGCAATTCAGTTATGGAGAAAAAGCAGTCACATCTGCACTACACAAGATGTGCTGGCAGACCAAGATACAATTATCTCATTGGTGGTTTAAATATAGCTTTCACCAGAGAGAGTTCATCTTCACCCATGCTGTAAATTGGGTTAATTTTTCAGTATGCCAAGTGGCAATTTGTTTTCTGAACATGAATGGCTTTTGTAATATCAGCTGCAGCTTCACAATATTAACATCTACCCTTTAGAAGAACTCTGAAAACGAATTATTCACCCTAACTTGAACAACTGCTTCTGTCTCAAATCAAGCAAGCGATATTAATCCTAAATTATTCTGCATTACAGTAAACAAGAGCTGTCTGAAACAGGGATTAAGTTAGTATTTACTCCACTGAAAAATTAATCATCTGTTAGACATACAAGTCTATGACAGGCGTTACCTATGAGAGTGAGAAGTGCTGAGCTGTGAATGTGTAAAATTTTGCAAAGGACTGCTTAGCTAAAGAAGCATTGGCTCAGCCCACATAAGATACAGCAAAGTATGCATTTATTTAAATGAGTTGCAAAACTAGTGGGGAGTAGTTGGCAGTTATGTCCATATACATAGCAGAAACTGTATGGAAAGACTCCAGCCTGTATCACTTCGCAGGACAACGGTTAAGTAGTTTACACAGAAAAGATCTTTCACATCAACACATCCCACTCGCTCCATTAATACTGCCAGATGCTTCATATAGTCAGTAGACTGACCACAAAGAAAAATATACTAGACCTCTCCAAATTTTACATTTCTTTGAGGGAGACATGAGGGAGGGAAGTGGCAGAAACACTTGGCATACACTGGTGAAAGGAGCCAGTCTGCATTTCTGACAAGGCAACCTTAAAGCAAACTTTAATTGATTTCAGTGAAAGATTCTGTTCTCTAATTCCACACACCCCCTTCCCCTTTCCCCCCCCCCTCCCCTGTGGCAATCCAGATTCCAAAACAAAATTTTCTAATAGAAAAATATTTTCTTCATGTTTTCCTTGTAGTTGCCTTATTCGATTCTCTGGTATTTTATCTTGCTTTTTTAGAGCATGTTCTTATTTGAGCGCTAGGCTATTTTTATGTGCAATCAGCTGAGACCCCTTAACTCTACGCAAAACAGATAATATCCTCCAAATTTATGATGCCTTCAAAATATGTCTGTAAATATTTAAGGACAATCTTTTCCTTCTCAACACCTCTAATGAAACTACAGGTTGCTCTGCAGGCATTATTTGGCATCTAAGGAGCCTGAAAAGTGCCAGGTCCTCTTCCCCACATTTACACCTCCAGACTTATACACAGACTTGTGCACCTGCATGGGTCTGTACAAGCATGGGGAGGCAGATCAAGTACGCTGGCTCCTCAGAAATCAAAGTTGCAAAAGGAGCAATACACTATTGCACAAAGGCTTTCCCTTCCTAACCCCGCTTGATACTTTGTACGTGATACAACTGTAAAAAATTTCACATCCCACAAATTCTTACATTTCACCCTCCCTAAGGAGCAGGGAGGAAATTAAGATCTTCTCCAAAGCGTCTCTGAAGCGTGCACTTAAGACTTTTTCCCGATTCAAGTATTTCTGACCTCTGAGAGAGGAAGACTCTTCATCCGCAGGAGACAATGGAGGTATTCGAATCCACCTGTATATTTTACATTTTGTCCCATCTTTCCCATTTAACAATCCAATATTTCCAGTATGACCAAGAGCTACACAAATTGCAGGGAGCAGCGGTACTATCATCTCTCTGATAGAAGGACTGTCCTTTGAGACAGAAGCAGATGCAAACCTGGTGCCAGTACACTGTGGCTGCCAGACTGGTTTGGAAAAACTAGGATTATCTGAGCTGTTCTATTTACAAAGCTACCTTCATCTGGGAAGAAGGGAAATTAATTCTGCCAAAAGCTGACTAACGATGCGAGGTCAACTCAGTGCAAGGTATCAATTCAAACAATTCAAACAACCTTCAAGGATTACTATTATTGAAGTGAAACTCTTCTCCTTCAGAAGAGTCCCCTATAAGCCATATCTCCTTAGACACAACACCTCACTCTTGTTTTGTTCTCTCCTGCCCATCTTTCTTCGATTATAGATAAGTATATATTTACACAGAGACTAGCGACAATAGGCCCTCACTATAATTCAATAAAAGATTTTTTATCTTTAGAGTCTGAGTAATTTCCAGAAACAAAATCTGGTTTAAGTACTATGGTTTAATCAACATTTCGCTTATTCAAAATGTAGAGCTCTATTTACAAGCTAATTAGAAGGTTTTATAGTGTTTAAAAAAAGTCTATTCACACTAGCAAACCATCAACAAACAAGTCTTGTGCAGATCTCTAAGACATCCAAAAGAAGTTGGCAGCGTCAATCACCCATCTTCATTGTCAGTATATAGTTTATTATTACTAAATTACAGTACTCAAACACAGAAGAACCAGGTTTAACCTAGGAAAAAAAATGAAACAAGCCATTTGAATCAACAACAATCAGTCCCAGATCCCTGAATATGCATATATTTAACAAAAATCTCAAAGTTCTACTTTTTAATCTTTTGTTGGTATTGTTTGTGATAGAACAAGTTAGTGTAATATATTGACAGCTCTACAAAATAAAGCCCCCTTGTCCACCACAAGCAGTGGCAGTTTTAAAGTCTCTCCTAGGCTAGCTCAACCTTGCAACTGACAGCGAACACATTTTAAACATGTAATTCCTTCTAGGTCTTGGGAAAACAAGTTAATCTACTGACCTTGGAAACCCATCAGGAGCCTGAAACGTATGTGTGAGTGGAAAGCCCAATCTCTAACTTCTCTGTAATGCATCCTCAAGTTTGATCTCTCCACCTGCAACCATCTGAGCATGTCACACATAAAACCAGATTGGCTGCTGTGCATTTTCCAGTCTATTTCCTAGTATTCCTGGCTCTCCACTGAGGGTAAGAAACCATGGTTTCAGAGGCTGACAATGGGCTTCTTACTATACAAGGTGAGTTACACTAATGTAGGTGCAGCTGCTGGAGTACCATTCTGCCCTCTCACACTCTGGCTATGATGTTAAGAGTGTATCAGAGCAGGCACCAGGTGCACCCTTCCTTTGGGTTATATAGCTCAGCACGCACAGAGTCCCCACTGGCAGCAGAGGTGTGTCTAACTGCTCCTTAATTAAAATCCCCTCTGGCAACACACGCTTACAGTAACTTGAAATGATAGACCACTGCACTGTAGCCACAAATCATCTGCACTGTGCTGAACTGTAATTTTAGCCTATCTGTTTGCAATGCAATCTGGGTCTGTGTAACAGAACCATTTGGAATCTATGATTGTATGTGGGAGGAGGTGTGGGCAGATGGATGACAGGTGCAGTAAAATAAAGCCACAAACTAAGCATTGATGAGGTTGCCCATAAATAAGAAAGGTCTTCAGGTAGCCATATTTCTCAAGAGCAGTGGCAATCAACCAGCCGTAAACAGATGACCTGCATTCCACTTCATGTACACTTCTCCCAGTATTTTTCTTACCCCATATTCAGAAAAAGAAAAGCTTAAATCCTCTACCCCAAGAAAATGAAGCTATTCAGTGAGCAAATAGAGTGCAAATTCAAGAGATAGCATTGGTAATGTGCCCACAGGGCCCCCAGCTAGTGAGATCTGTGAGTACACCTGAACACAAAGATGAAATTGCAGAGTTTGCTATCACAGGCTGAGACACAACTGCACTATCAATTCTTACGGTTCTCCCTCATCATTGTATTACAGGATGCTTGAAAGACTTTGTAGCGCAAACCAGTATGAGCATGAACAGTGGAACATAGTCCACAGAGCATTACATTAGGCTTTTCATGCCAGGGACCATTGTCTCAGTCTATTTCGTTTGCTTTCCCAGCTTTCCTCTCAGTCTTTTGGTTATTCCAATTCCAGTATTTCTAGGGTTATTCTTCCTCAGAAGGTTTATCTATAGAAAACCTTTCTTCTGGAATGAGGCATACTTTTAAAGTGCAATACCTATTTCAGAATATGAAATAAAAAATATTATTGCAAGGTAGTTTATTTTGCAATAATTACTTTGGTCATCTTCTCCTTGCAGGAAAACTTACTCTGGTTATACTGGAAAGAACAAGATGAAGGAAAGCATCTACCCCCTTCCCATGCTAGAATAGATTTCTTTGAAACTTAGTTCAAATTTAAGTGCCTCAAAACTTTGGCTGTGCAGAAACACTAACTCTTAGAATTTGCTTGTTGCAATGAAATTATCACAACCTATAGCCACTTGTCACCAGGCCCTTCTTACGTAACTCAGAAGAAGAGCCTGTGGGAGCAGTAGGACAGCAGTGGCAGTGGGTATCCTTATCTTGCCTCCATCTGTGGGGAGCCTATAGAGATGTTCTCCATACCCTCCTTATCTTCCCTCCATCTGTGGAGAGCCTATAGAGATGCTCTCCATACCCTCCATGGCAAAGGTGACATGGCACACATATGGGAAAAATCCTACATGTTGCCTTTAAATAACTTGCATGCATACATAGTTCAGCTTGAGGACTCCTAACCTGCAGTCTTAGAGAGCTTCAGGGACCACTGCTGCATCTTCACTGAGGATGTAGTCCCTAGTCCCAAGGCAGATGAGCTTCCTGGGCACGGCAGTGCTGTCCTCAAACCCCAGCCCTTTCTTCCCAACTGCTGCAGCACTACAGGTACAGGCATTGCTATCAGGTATTACCCCAAGGCACTTTTCACCCACAGAGCACGCTGAATGCATCCTGCCCTACAAAGCAGCATGAGAAAGCCTGCCCAGTATATCAAGTCAGTGGATGGAAGGAACATAGACAACCCATGACTGAGTTTTTCTGTTTCTCACATGCTTCTCCACTGAACATTAAGTCACGCTGTCTCCTTTATAAATCAATTTACCTTTCCTGCCATAACACAGTGGCTGTTCATTCCACCTTCATGATAGTATTTTACCTTTTTTATTTCCCTCCAAACATTTACGGGAGCCTGATAAAATCCCACCCTTTCAATCACCTTCTCAGCAGAGAGACTGGGAAGTATCTCATGCTTGACCTTGGCCGTACACAAATATGCAGCGCTGTTTCATTTCCCTTTTATGGTCTCTGTGCTTATTGCTGATGATGGTAATTTTAGTGTGTATCAAATCACAACTAGATTGGTATCCAGTACTGTTTACAGTCTTCTATAATGTATATTTTGGAAATGGTAATGAAAACAATTTTTGAAGAGGAGAAAGGAACAGCATTCAAATTGCTCACAGAGCGTGAAGAAAAGAAATACCATCTTGCCAAGATTAGCTGCAGGTCTCTAACATTATCCTTTAATTTCTATTGAACAGCATTGTCACAGGCTCTCACGGGGGAAAACCTTTCTGAGCCTTCTAAAATTAACAACCCACTGTTCAGATTTGAAGTTTAGATATGTGGGCTTTGAACTGTCCCTGATACCCAGCGTGAACACTGGTTGCACATGAAAAGGTTGTTTTCATCAAAAACTGAAATGGTCTTTTTGAGAAGCAACATGCTGCACATTCAACATGTGCACTGAATACAAAGGCATTTCCAGGGGATGCAACTGACACCTGAGAGGAAGGAAAAATATAGCTATGGACACAGAATAGCTGGATCCTATGCTCTGCTGCCTTTGAAAGGAATGCCCCGCACAGAGGCACAAGATTGATTACATTGTTGTTCTCTGTACAGAGCTTGAGACTCATTTTTCAGTCTAAATTAACAAATAGCTACAGAAACAGTGCTCTTAAAGGAAACTTATAAACTGTTCTATATTCAACTTTCTCATTACAGATTTGTTACAGCTTATCACATAAATAATATTCCAGCTCTTAAGAGGAAAAAACCACCATGTGTCAGAGACAAATACCTTAATTTTTCACATACACTTAAACACTAATTTATTTAAATAGTAGGAAGTCATACAAGTTACTTTAAAGCTGCTAACACAAGATGAACTGCCTTTTCTGTGCACAGGATTATCTTTTTAGTTTATGTACTATCTAGCCCCTATCACAGATAAGGCTTTTGCATCAATTTTGGCAAGAAATTGATGTAATTTTGTAGCATTATGCATTATTCGGGGAATGAAATAAGGGCAAGATTTCACTTTACATCAAGGAAGAGGAATGGTTCAGAATTCAGGGCCTAAGGACAGGACAAACTAAAGGGACTTTGTGTCTCTTGTTAGCACCCCTGCCTGTGCTCTCCTTTGGATATTTCGACCTTTAGGCCTTTCCAAATTACAGCAATCTCGCAGAAATGTCCTATGGACCACAGAGCCATTTGGAGTCTACAGTACACTGCATTATGGATTACACATGTGTTTAATCACATCAGCCCTGCCTATAAAATCACTGTCCTCTGAAGCTTTTATACTGGAGGGATCCTGCTGCAGCCACAAAAGGAATTAGGGCATTTACAGCTCTCGGTAGCAGTTTGAGATTGGAGGAGTGTCAAAGAGCAAGGATTTCATCCAGAAGAGCTAACAAAATGGCACTTCCAAACATAATGCAAAGTGCTCAGATTGCCACTCGAAGAACAAAATGATGCTACAATTAAAAACTTATAACTCTGCATCAGCAAATACAGTCACACCTGTCCATGCAAATCTGACAACATATATGCAAGCTGCATATACAAAAGCATAGCCTTTCTGAGCTATGTACTTAGCAAAATTGATTGTTAATGTGGTTAAAAATAAGAACAGTCACAAAACCCTGTCACCTGAGTTAGGCAGATGTTCTGTTCTTGTTCTGATTCAATATAGAATTTAGGCACCCTGAAATCAGCAGGTTTCCAAGTCCACCAAGCCAAAACTGGTTATCACCAGAACGTGGAAGTTGTACCTTCAGCAAATTAGAAAAGACCAAAACCATTATGAGTAAATGGAAACAGACATTCAGAACTAGCACACCTGGATGCATTTCACTGTCACTGAGGTTTTTGTTATAACACTGGCTGCCATCTGTCTTCTGGAGAGAAACAAAAGCAAAACCTTCAAACAGCCTTACTCTCCTGTGTCAGCAGTGAGTAGTTCTGATAAACGAGGAATGGACTATAAAAATAGCTTTCAGAGGTCTACTAGGATTGAGGTGACCCTGGACCTTACAAGCACTACTGGATTAAAGGAATTCCCCTATAAAGAAGGCACTGGACACCTAATATTAAATATTAGTTTTGGTTGCACAATCACTTCACTCTCTGCCCATTATGCTCTCCTCTCTAAGTGTAAACGTGACAGAACATACACAGCTTCTCTCTATGATATTGCTGACAGTGAAGATGATACAAAACTCAGATTTCAGGATCTTGAAGCTCTCAAGTGACAATAGCATGATGTTTAGAAATCATCCTTTAAACACAACAGTGATAGTTTCTACCCTAGGGAGCCCATAAATAGGCTTTCTTATGCCCAAAGTTTACCTGTCCAAAGTTGCTACCATCCGCAAGTAATTTTAGATTCATAGACTGTTGACTATGAACCTTTGCTATCTTAACCAGCTGAAAGGTTTGATCTTAAAGAAATTGGTATTAAGGATTAAATTGGAATTAGAAATTGATCTCAATAAATCTACTCCAAACACTGTTGAATCTTTTCTAAATAAAATTAATTATTATTAACACTAATTTTTTCTTGTCTAGAGGCCATCTAGTAAAACAAATAATTATTCATTAAAACTTCAAATATAGGTGATCCTTGATTATCAAACAATTTAAATTCTCTAGCTAAAGGATAAACATACATTCACATGCAACATAAATCACTGGGTTTTGCCAGCTCTGGTATAAATATGCTTAACTAGATTACTAGAGCAGCAACTTTTTGAAAGTCAAAAGATATCAAGATATCAAGATATCAATTCCCAAAGATATCAAACAGCATTTTCTAAACAATAAAAAGACCACAGCTTTCATCTCCAAAAGTCACAAACATCACTGGAAAGAGAAACTGACATTTATGAGAGAGATAAAGGGATTTGTTAAGTGTTCAAAAGTTGATGATGTTTGACCTTAGCAGTGTGAATCAATCAAAAAATGAAGACATTTTAAAGGATTCTTTTAAAACCATAGGCTCATGAGAAACCATAAGAAATTTCAGCTGTAGGATGTTTCTGTTTGATGTCCAGAATGTGGTTAAGTTTGCATGCTCAAAGTGACAAGCAGCTACAACATTTCTAATATCTGAATACATTACGTCATAAATATAAAGATAAGATATATAAAACTGACCAAGGTGCAAAAGGAATGAGGCTCCAATATATTTTTCTGAACAGCATTTATTTTTGAGAACTTCAAAGCTTTTAGAACTTGTGACTTTCAGGTTGTTTCAGTGTCTAAAAAATTCACTCCCAAAAAAACATTGTAAGTATATAAATACAACTCAGTTCAGCAAGCAATTAATCCCTTAAATATATTCATTCCTCTAGAGGCCCCATTCACATATTTTAAAAGTTCCAGCCAAACCTGTAGGCCACCAAACTAATATTGGTACTGTTTTTGCAGAAGTAAAAATTGCTTCAAGGTATTAGAGAACAAAATGAAGATTAATCTGTGCTGAAATACATGGTAAGCTTGCTAAAGAAATATGAAATCTTGATTGGACTGTTAATTTTCATGCAGGATTCATCTTCTGTTAAAACAGGATCTGCAATGTTAAATTCCTTTTTGTTGGTTTGAGATTTTAAAGGAGATATGTCAATTATTCATTTATTTATTTAGGAAACACATCTCTGAATGCACTTAAGAGCTTGAAAGACACTACTCTGTTTTATGAATTTGAATGACAAACACCACAATACAAGATTTATGCTAGCTACGCTCAGGTGTGAGATTCTTGTCTTCACCTGGTGTTCAGATTACTCTCTCCCTGCCTCACGTTTTTTCCTAGCTTTCCCGTATCTCTGCACTAAGTTTAGTTTTTGCTTACCCATCTTCAAGTGTTCTTTCTTAGTTGGCTCCCCTTGCCTCCTAACTTTTTCTTACTTTTTCCACCTTCCTGAGCCAGCAGTACCAGTCCATAACACCTTTTCATGGCTTGAGAAGCACAGATGACTGAAAAGCTGCAAGAACCTGAGAACCTCACAGGAGCTGAAAAACACAATATCATTATGTTTCTATACAGACGGTGTTTTGGACAATGGGCAGAGCAAAATGCTGGGTGTAGATTCTAATCCACTGTCTTTCCCTTGGAAAGGATGGAATAATAATGATGGAGCTTTAATCCATCATTAGCCTTTGTCCTCCACTTTCATCCTTCTTTAAAATCACAGTAGTCACAACTACTATTGAGCACTGCTTTTAAATGCAGCTATGAACAGGGCTGCTTTAAGATAGTATCACTCTTTGAGGCTAAACACTCTATTCTGGGCTCCTTAAGTTTGACAACGTTCATTTTTTCCTAAGCATTTTCTGGAACTCATCATTTGGTAAAAATAGTAAAGCGTTATTCTGAGGCGCATTTTTTCCTGTCTGTTAATGTATTTTCTGATAGCTCTGTCTTGTGAAGTTAAACATACGCTTAGAAAGGAGCCTCTGCTAAAGAAGCTTCCAATAGCTCATCAGTTTGAAGCAGACCTGGTATTCATTCCTTCTGACAAAGTACCATCCCTGCCTGAAGCAGTTAGGCAGTTTCTTTATCACATGGTATATTGCACAGCAAGGCCAAACTGCTCATACTGGGTTCATTATTTTGACAGCTTCCCAGGCAAAATTAACTGCTTTGTCACCATATTCATTTTGACCTCCTCACAGCTTCCAACCAGCAGTAATTACTCCCCACCCATCCAGTGCTTCCACAGCAGTGAACTGTTTGTTCCCACACTTTGTGAGGTGTTGTTATGCCACTGCTGATGCAAACAGCTGGTCAGTTTTTACAATGGGTGAATTATCATCTGCTCTTACCGCGCAATCTGTAACGTAATACATTTGATTGCCTTCTCTCCTGCCATCAGCAGAGATCTACCCATCACATAGATCACACAAACTTTCAATTAGAAACACTTCTGCAATAAGATGATAAAGCATCATGACATAAAACAGATTAAGTGGCAGGTTTTGTAACATGCAAGACCATATCCGAATAATGCATTTAGCCAGTTGTTATACGGCCCAATTTTCAGGGATCCTTAATACCACACACAAGTGATATGTGGATCAGTGTTTTGCAGAGGAGCCATTAGCCAGGCCAGGATCTCACTATATGTCGCAGGATAATAAAATAACAAGTGTCTCAGTGAAGTTATAGTTTAATATATATGGTTATACAACTAACAGAGGAGAGGTATACGGGCAACAGGGATCAAAGTAATGACAGGAAGCTTCAGTAAGCTAAAGTTAAAGCTTACTAAATTGTTTTTCATTTCAAATGACTACATTGTTTTGCAGTCACTCACGGCAAAGCATAGAGAGCTTGCTCACATTGGATGACGGTCGTGGAAGCTGGCTCCACTTCCCACCTGCAGTCACCACCCTGCACTATCCTAATACTGTACAGGAATAAAATTCAGGTGAAGCATTTGCCAAGTACAGGAAACTGAAGGCAGAGGAATGTGGGGAAGTAAGGGATGAATTCTGCAGAGACCAGTCTCACTGTGTGGTGCATAGCTCACCAGGGCAGACTAAAAGCTTTACTCAAAGTCAAGCTGCGTACCTTTTGTGCCATGGGAAGATTTGAACCAGCATTTCTGAGTCTGTCCTGGGCTTCTCATGTTCTTAATACTGGGTCACCAGTTCACATTATGGTGGCTGAGACAACGAGCTGAGGACAATTACACCACATAACACCATTTTGTGGATCAATAACTCATTCGAGTAGTGGATGAAATAGCACAGCAGGACACTGGCTGACAGCCCCAGCGCAGGCCACAGAAAAGGATGCTTTTAGCACAGATTAACTAAACACATACGAAGAATGTGTTTGGCTGAACTCCACGGGCATGAGCAGAGCTCTATTAAATGGGAATCTGGTTCAATATAGTGAACAGTTACTCACAGTGCACACTAGCAAATTAACAACCCAGAGAGCTTCAGAAGCTCCAATAATCCCCATTTTTACCTTTCCCCTTTTTTTCCAATCTTGACATTTCATAGGCAAAGGTCATAAAAATACCTTTTTAAATAGCAAATGTCTCTTGCATTTTGATATTTCCATGGAAATCTGTAATACGTTGTGAAGCACAATGTTCTTTAAATGCCCTAAACTCATGAGAGACTGTACTTTATCAAGAGACAGGCTTGTATTACTGCTGGCAACACACTTAATATAAACAATGTCTTGCACTTTCCTTCAAGTATGTTTATCCTATGTTTTCCTCTGGAAGAAAATGACCCTACAACATGGAAAAAGGTTACCAAATCCCAGCAAGCGGTTTACAGCTGCCTCATGCAGCAGAATTGCCCAGTGCAATTCCTCTGTGCAGACAAGCTGCACTACAACTCTGACAGCTGATCTCTGACATTGATCTGGTGGCCTAAATTCTCCCTTGCAATTTGTCTATAAAAAATACCCTGGCATTCTAATTAGCAAGGCTGGCCAAGGCTTGGGTGGGTGTGGTAACTGAAGTTGCAGGGCTCATCGTTCCAGGTCAAGGCAAGCGCATGTCATGTCACAGACACCTGAGATGGTCTCCTCTCTGTGCCATTCGTGCTATGTCAATAGAGTTAAACTTGACAGGGAGGCTGGTCCAACACATGCCACAAATATTAAGTAAAAGTCATTAATATAAATTACAATCACAGCTGCCAAGTACTGGAAAAAGCTTTGTGGAGCTGTAACTGGCAATTGTGTAATGCTGCCAAAACTGTATCAGAAACTAGATTGTCACACACACCCAAAAAATTATCCTGTTCCGCCTCATTTTTGTCTTACATGGTGTGAAGAAATTGTGGTTTCCAAAGAAACATGTACTTCTTCCTGGTAATCTGTGTTGTGTTCAAACACATATACACACATTCAGGAATACCCAGGATTATTTGTTTGTTCTCATATCATACCCACCAGACAGAAGATGCATGCTGTACTTATCTACAGTAAGCAGAAGTACCCGCTTGCAACATAAAAGATCAATAAAGGTTATAACTAGAATCAGCTGAATACATTTGTGCAGCCTATTGTTTCCTACTGGTAGGAGAACATTCAAAACTGACAGGAAAAATGGTTTTCATAGAAGTTATATTCTTAATGCAACTACTATTTGGGGAGGGGTGTAATTAGCATTTTAATAAAAGCATTAGCATTACTTCTTTAAAACCCTATTTTTAGTAAGCTAGTGAATATTTCTCTGAGTTCTAGTTAGGCAGGTGGGGAAGAAAAAGACATAAATTAAGGGGGAATAAAAAGGATGCCATCACATCAGTAGATAAACACTGAGCTGTTTTCTAGGCATAAAGTGAACCATCAAGACTCTTCCTAACTTGAAGAAAGGCAACATTTTAAAATTCACTCCCCTTAAGCCTAATTCTGTTCATATTTAGGCAAAAGAGAAAGCTCCCATTGACTTCAAGTGAGAGCAGAGTAGGGACAAAACCAAGTGTTTCGGAAAAACATTTCCATAATCGCAAATCTGGCTTTGTTAATACCACTCTCCTGCAGTCACTTGTGGATCATTATGAAATATCAATATTATATTTGCACCAAGAGACAGACCCAACATCAGGAACTTTTCTTATCTAACATATCATCACAATTAGCTCGTTCCTAGCCTGCAGAATTCACTATCTAAATAAGCAAAAGCAAAAAAGGTGAAGATTTTCAAGCAAATTATCCAAACTGGCAGGAGTCCACGGCAGAACTACCACCACAGATTCATCCAGCCCTGGTGAGCCATGCTCAGTCCTGCTGTGTTCCACTTCCATCAGTATTTTTTAAAATTACATTTCTACAACGCTTTTTTTGTAGCAGCCTTACATCTCTCCTCCATCCTGTCTTATTTCACAAAGCCAAATTTTGATTCTATAGTCCAGAGGAGGACCATGAGGATGATCAGGGGCCTGGAGCACCTCCCATATGAAGACAGGCTGAGGAAGTTGGGGCTGCTCAGCCTGGAGAAGAGAAGGCTGTGTGGAGACCTCATAGCAGCCTTCCAGTATCTGAAGGGGGCCTATAAGGATGTTGGGG
>JANHGB010011263.1:9964-21740 GCA_026283785.1 Coracopsis vasa | reverse complement strand
ATGCAGTTTTATGTGCTCTGAGATGATATATAGCATAGAGCTTCCTAATAGCATAGCTTGTCAGCATTGTACAACGCTGTGTAACAATACTGAGATCATCTCTGGATTCACTAAACCTGTCTCTAGTCACTCTGTAACACATCTTAATCTCAGCACCATGGTGAATTAAACACACTGATTAACCATTCCTAATGGTTAGGAATTCTTGACTAAGCTTCTTGACTAAGCTTGGCTGGTGGCAGGTCAGGAATTTTCACCTTGTGTCTGTGGCTCAGCATAAAATCAGCTTCTGTTTGTTTTCTCAGCATTCTGGTAATTACTGCTGTTCATTACAGAGGGATGAGGCGGTTGGCCAAAGGTATGCAGGGAGGCTGCGGCAAAGGCTACTATCTGATCTTCTGAGTCCCAAAATAATCCCTTCGTCATTGGACAGTCCTACTGGCCAAGCTGGGGCGGAGGTGTGCATACACCTCCCTTTTCCCTTCCTGGCAATTGCTTTAAAGAGTCAGAGACAAGTGTCTGACATCCAGACCTATGTTTTGGGAAAGAAAAAAGAAGAGAGAGTTCTCTCATTCTTATATACTGCCTCAGAGGTTTATTGTTTATAATTACAATTGGGCCTATAGTTTAGCTGAAAGTATCTGCCATGCAGATGCTGCCAAAGAAATGTATTTTGGTTTTCTAAACACCTGCTTCTTTGCTCTTATGTATCTTTATTTTTTGCTTGGAATGCATGAATGATGTGGGAAAAAGTAACTCATGACAAGCTGCCAAGCAGCACAGTGAGAAAAAGCAGGAGTCAGTAATCAAGAGAAGCGCTAGTTTTCAGAGAAATGAAGGCAGAAGTGAAAGATCAAACTTGTCTCAGTGAGTTTCTTGTTTGAGGCAGTGGGAAGGTGTTACAGGCAAGCATGTGGAGCGTAGAAGATGTTAACTTACTGCTTCACAGAAACAGCTTATGCGTGAGGTTTTGCACATTGGCCTGCAGGTATCTGTAATGAATGTTCTGCCATGGTGATGCAGTATCTTTATATCTGCCTATTTTGATTGCAGAAAATAATGCTGTGAAGTACGAGCTGAAATTCTGTAACCAGTGGTACGGCTTTAATATATGTGAAAGGACAGGGGCAGGAGGGAAGGTAAGAATGAGCAAAACATTATAATTATGGGTGATAAATGCCACTTGGCTCTGTACCAGTGCCTGTTGTGAGCTCCTGATTCACTCTTGGTGCTGCTTATTTTAATCCATGTGGTGGGAATCAGATGATGAAAATCAACCATGACCAGACAAGAAGTGACTGTCATTCTCTAAGAGGATAAATTGCTGTGGTAATCCTGCCTGATTTTGGTGGGGAGTTGGCTGATTTTGACCAGCTGTTGGGTAGCTGAAGATGGTGGGTCCCCTTTGGAATAAGGTGCCTTTTGGGTAATTAGACAAATGTACAAACTGTGTCTAAAAAGATATTAAATGATACTGCTGCTTGAGATTTTGAAGTGGCTGTTATTGTAAAAATTGAGCGATTGAGAGGCAAATGCCAAACCCAGCTGGAGCCTGAGTTTTTGCTACATGCCAAGGGGAAGACATGCAAGGTTTGACAGCAAGAGAAAGAGAAGGCTGCGCTCCTGCTATTGGAAGGAATACTGTTTATAGAATCACAAAATATTTAGGGTTGGAAGTGACCTTTAAAGGCCAATCAGTCCAACCCCCTGCAGTGAGCAGGGACATCTTCACCTAGATCAGGTTGCTCAGAGCCCCGTCCAACCAAATAAGCACATTTATTTTGATCTTTGTGCTCGTCAGATAAGGTTGGGTCACCCACGTGTGCAGGTGCTACTGCCAGTGCAAGGGAAGTGGCTGTAGCAGGTGAAGAGAGAGGACAACAGGTCTGTCCCTTTCAGGGTAGTCTGCTTTAAAGCAATGATGAAATGGGCATTCTGGGCAATGGGTTTCACATTAGTTAAGCCAATTTGATCACTTGTGCTTGCTGGTGGAAATCTACCCTTACCTACCTGCTTGCAGTAGGGGTCAGATGAGAGCTGCTACTGATACTTGAGAATCCATAGCCAGGTGTGGAGAATAAGAAGCACAACTCCCCTTTCTGGCGTTGCCTACCCATTACTTCAGCTGAGCTGTAACATAAAAACTGCACCCTGAAGGACTGGTGAGCTAACAGAACTACAGCTGGCTATAAAGCCAAAACATGTGTTCTGTGGGATCGTTGCCAGTTCAGTTCTCCTTTTCCCCAGCTGCAGCTAGTGTAAAAGCTGTTTTCAGATGGCTTGCCTAACTCTAGATTGACATCAAATATCTCAGCTCTGCAGACCCTATTACCCTTTGCATTATGTCCTATTGGACCTGATTGCAATTCCACCAGACACTAAGGTAACCTATTGAAATATATCCTAATTGTTTCCTTCCTCACCACTACAGCCCCATGTGAGGGTAGCTGATGTTATTTCTGACCTCAATACCACTCTAAGAAGAGAAGTAACTCCTGGGGAAGTGCAGAATATATTCAGTCTGTTTGCTGTTTGTGACTCTGCCCCCTGACCATTACAGAGCATTGGCACAGACATGGGGCTGGTGGTGGGCATCAGTGGGTAATCCAGCTGAGCATGTCCCACAGCTGTGAAAGCTGTAGAAGGGCATTGTGTAGTTCCTGTTCCCTTCAAGAGTAGAGTCCTGGTTTTATGTGAATTATGACCATGATTGTCACTGCTCTGAGCACCAGCAAAGGCAGCTGCAGATAAATTAGGTGCAGAAGCAGCAGCTGCAAAATCCCTGTCCTGCCTGCTGGGGAAAGGCAAAGTTATCAGAGAATTATGATGAACTGCTAAGCATATTTTGCACTCAGAAGGCATTTTTGAAGGCATTATACACAACGCTGTATAAAAGGTTTTCTAGCTTCTACTGGAGCTACCCCTTTTGTTCTTCGAGCCTAATATTGCTGCACAGAATGAACCACCCCCACTCAGCTTCTCCAAATAGGATCAAAAGGGTCAGCTGGAAAAATCCATAACGAGGTGGAACAACTCAAAGAAGAATGCAAAGGCTTTGAGCAGTGGTTGCTCGGAAATCAAGGTCAAATCGTGCCTTAATCTCTAAGAGTACAGTCAGGAGTTCAGACATCTTAAATCAGACCTAACAATCGTGACTGGGCAGAACACAAGAGTTCATATCTCTTTTTAAACTCCCATCTTGTGCAAGGAAAAATGGCTGTATGCTGCCAACAGCGAATAAGAAAACGTTTTCCTCCTTCAAAGCTTTGTGCTCACATGAGGTTGGGACATCACACTAGCCATCCAATAAAAAAAAAAGTCACTAGGGAGCCCCAGTGTATTAGTAACCATAAGCTGTGCTGTGTTCGGAGTCCCACTGGAACTGGCGTATTAACAATATCAACTTTTAAATGGCTTTTCAAACTTGTACTTCCATGTAGCTTGTCCTCAGTTATTTTGTGTCCCTCCAGCTCGGTACCTGTGACCGCTATAGTGCTATTTGCACCTTTTCCAGTGCATTACTTCAGTTATACATTACGTGTAGCAAATCTGAAGTTTCTGTAATTTACTTTTCAGCTAGCTTCCTTTGCCCAAGCTAACTGGAAGCTATTGAAAACTTGCTCTAAAACCAGCAACAGAAAAAAAAGTTGCCTTCTGTTTTTCACTCTTGCTGGGACCCAGTGCTTCCTGGTGCAGTAAAAATTCAACTTAAAATTACCTGTAAATGTGACCAACTGAACTTCGAAACACTACAACATTGAATTAAAAGCATTTTGTTAACATGGCTCTGATACTGTGCAGTCCTCAGAAATAGCCCACAGAACCTGGCAAAAGTCTGTTTTGCTGAGCAGCTGACTTTTACCTGGTCAACACGAAGTAGACTTAAGTAGACCTTTAGGACTAGGTCTTTAAGACCTGGCAGAACTTTAAGATTTATTCATTTCTCACTCTGGAGGTCATGAGCAAGACTGGAACCCACAGGCTCTGAAATCAAAAGATGGGACTCTTTTATATCAGCTCTTTTTGAGGAGCAGATGCCCAACCACAGCCTCTGCATCGGGTAGGACACAGTTTTCTCCTGCATGTTGTGTTGGTGTCTGCAGGGTTTCAACAGAGCTCTGGGATTAGACTGAGTCTTTCTCCCTCAGGTCTAAAACCAGACTGCGGCTACCAGTGCATGGGCTGTTGTAAGGGTGTGCATATTTCCCCTCTCTGAGGCCCTAGATGAATCCTGCTCTCTTTCATTTGCAACACTGCTCCCATAGGATAGAAAAAGGCAACCTGACTGCAGGCAAGCAGGTGGTGGCTGCCAGAGGAGGCTGCCAGAGGCACATGACCAGAGCAGTGATTTACTCTGTTAACTTGACAGATCCAGGCTCTTTCACCATCTCCGGCTGCCCCGGCATTGTGAAACCTCTTAGCAGACTGCAAAATTCCTCACAATAGTAATTCCTCTTTCCCAAAGGTATAATAAGGTGAAAAGCTGGCCTGTGGTTCAACATAGCTTCTGTGAGGCTACAGGGCAGAGTATGTGGCGGATTAATTTCTCTTTCACAAGACTGCCTGTGCCGCAATAAGAAACTGTGTTATTCCCAGGGGCTGGGCTTGCTGAAGGTAAAGACATGCCTCCTTTATCAAACTGCTTTCTGTGATTCCTGCACGTTTCACAAGACAGTTGAGTTACCGGTGAGTAAAATTTACAATCAGAAACATTGTTCCTTTTAGAAAACCCAAGAGGAGTTGCAAGGCATTGTATGCATTTCAAAAATCATTTTTTAGGTGTTCCGACACACAAGTGTAACTGATGCTAATGTCAATGGCCCTTTTTAATAAACTCCCTGCAGATGAAAAATGTGAAACTCTAACAAAATGAAAAGCTTAACCTGCAGAAATGAAGTGTCTGCAGCCGGCAGTTTGGCTGTTTAATAAACTCCCTCGGCTAGCAGCCTGTATCCATGCTGTCTTAGTATGTGAAAAATGTGCTTGGTGCCACAGTGATGTCATGAGCCCCAGGCTGATAGCTGCTTATGGCTTCCAGCTGGGCTGCTGAGTGCTGGAAGGCACCATGAGCCAAGCTAATCCCTGTTTTGGGTGGAAGCAGCATCCAAAACCTACCTCATTTCCAGCATCTCCTGACCCAGATTCCTGATTAGACAGGAAAACATTGACCTTTTCTCCTATAGCTTAAAAGCAGCAGCTTTCTCTTCATTTTTCTGAGCATGCACACACCCACCCCCATCCCTTGCTGACTGCTGCAGTTGGCTCAGCTCAGGTAACCTTTCTGTGGTGACTCAGAGTTCGTGTCCACTGCTGCAACTGCAATCTGTATTGCTGGAAAAGGACTAATGTGAGGCTGGCTAACAGAGAGGGGCGAAATTTAGGAAGAATTCCTGTTCTGATGAGAGGACAAACCCCAGGGATATGTTGAATCACTGCAGATCAAGTGATATTAGTAGTAAAGTTCTTCATCTTTTGGGTTAGTATCTAAATGTCATGCTGCTTGGATGTGCGGTGATTGAGCTACTCAGTTCTCTTACTGGCCAGAATTCTTTCTTTGCTAACCCTCCTTTCTCTATAACATTTTTTTCCTCCTGTTCCTCTTGGCAAATCTAAAATTAGATGACCAGCTTTCCCAGGCAGACACCTGTCCATGCTCATAAAGTTTCTGGTGTAGTATTTGAAGGCCACAAATAGATTAGTTAGCTCTTTCCCTTACTGTACAGTCTCAAAAGGGAAACTGCTGAGACAAGATCTTACAGGAATGTAAATGGCTCCCTTTGTCTATGCTACAAATGAAAAACAAAGATAAATGTTACCCACGGCTGACTCCATTGGAAATCACTCAAGTTCAGCCAGATTGCTTTGGTTCAGGCATTCCAAACCAACACTGCTTTCATGCCTGAATTAGGAAATTGGGAACTTAACTGATGAATGTGATGCAGGTATTTTCAACAAATCACGTATGTATTTGGGGTTCATCTACAGTACAAGGGTCAGGGATTACTGGAGTGCTTCTCCCTGGTCAGGAGGCTGGGCTGGAAGGCAGAAGAGCACTGGCAGTGAAACCCAGTTTTGCAGGCTGGATGATGTGGAAAGGGCAGTGTGCTCTGTGACCTGCTCATGAGCAGGGCATGCAGGTGAGGAGAGCTTAGCATACGTGTGTGCACGCTAAAGCTGTCACGGATTCTGACTCTTCTCCTGTGGTGGATGCTCTTCATTCACCTTTATCACTTCAGACAGAAAGATCCCCAATGTTTGTGGGTTTTCTTCCTCTGAGATAGGCAATGCACACGCTGCGGTGGCGCATCCAGGCTGCAGCCTCACAAAAATTGCTTGAGTTTAATGTAGATGAAAATCTGATGTTCCAACTTTGAGTCAACGCGTCATGTGTCAGGCTTTCAGCAGCATTAACTTGCCAATACCTATAATAAAATCCTTATCCATCTGGCTATCCTTAGCCATAAAACCAACAACAAAAAAATCTCAGCTACTATCCAACCCTGAACCTGTTTTCTTACTGAACCAATCTGGATGTGTCATATGCCATCCAAAAGCTCATCTCAATAACAGAGTTATAATCAGTGCTTTTATTTGAACATTTTGCCATTTTGAGTACTAATTTTCTCTGAGAACTTGCTTGAGTAAGAGAGCACCAATTATGATAGTTTTAAGTTTCATGCATAATTGGTGTTTAAGATTTATATAGGCAAAAAAGTCTGTATGCAACTGATACGAGGAAGATTTTATATCCACGCAGCGGTTATTCTGTAAGGAGACCAGAATTTCTAGGTTGTCAACTTTTTGTTGGTTATTTGCATTCCTCCTGTGCTTTGGCCAAGAGTCAAATCCGATTCTCTTTTAATGCTGCTACTGTTAGGATTTTTTATTACATTGAAAAAAAAAAGAAATTAAAATAAATTGAGTGTTGCAGATGGCAACATTGAAAGGTAGGACCTGAGCGGAATTAGAAAGCATGGTTTTCCACACTGGATTTTGTAGCTGTCTGCTAGACAGCAGAGATATGTTGAGGCCTAAGAGTTCATTGTCAAATTCTGAAACCAAGTGTGAGAGGACTGACTAAAGACCTTTTCAGCTTCCACCTCTGCCTTTGTCTACTCCTGGCTTGCTGACTTCTCCTCCATCTCTGCTCCTCCTGTTGGTTTTGGGAGCCTCTGCTCTCATCTTTTCCCATCTTCACAGCCACCTTCTCTCACTTCCTGTTATTTTCATACCTTCTTACCTTTAGACCTGTTCTGTCTTTTCCTCGTTCAAAGGGCATGTAGCACATGCAGTGCTGGGGATATTCACTGAATGTAGGTGACAAATTCTTATAGATTGCTTCTGAGAATGATGAACTGCTCGCCCCAAGCTGTAAGGCTTGGTCAGGTGGAAACTGCAGAACTCGTCATGATGGCAAACGTGAGGCATTTCAAGTGTCCTTTCTGGAGTTACCAGGTGTAAGAACTAACAAAACCCATTCCTCTTATTTGTTTTTTCATAATAAGAGGAAAGCAATGTACTTTTTCATTCCCATTATAGCTGAATCTTTAAAAAAAAAGAGACAGCCCATTCACCGTCAGCCATTTTAATTGATTGGTTTCTATGGAAAATACATAAACCACCAAAAAGCAGTTCCTTAAAAAGGAATAATAATTACAGGTGCTTCTGCCTGTAACACTTGACATACAGAAACCTGACTTACTTTAAAATATCACTTCAGACAAAAAAAGAATGGGTAAGATAGGCAGTACTATATTTCTCCCCATCTATCTGGGCGGATGAGTATTCATCTTTTTACTTGGACAACATTTTAAAAAGACAAAAATTTAGCCAATACAATCAGCAAAATTTTGCTCTTTCATTAACTAAGTGTCCAAGAGACAAATGGACAAAGAGCGAGGCTTTGCTATTCAAGAGGAGGTTGCAGATTAAATAATGCAATAAATTTAGCCCTGAGTTAAAAATGAATTTTCCTTTAGCATAAAAATCACCTTTCAAAGATGTTGGAAACTTTACAGGATGCAGACTAAAATGATAGGAAATAGCACTTCAGAGCTATGGATGAGATAATGCCGAAGTGGTGTGTATCTATGGCAGTATCCTTTACAGCATCACTGGAATCAGACTGCTACGACTGCAGGCATTTAGGTGAAGAGGAGAAACTCCCTGAAATGGCAGTTTGTCTTTAAATATTTAAAGTTTAGTATCAAGTAGCTGTCTTCTAAATAAATGCTGTGGAACACTGTGCACAATTATGTAAACTGCTAAACCCCATAGTTCGTGTTTTTTCCAAGATTACTGTTTTTCACAGCAAGACTCTTAACAGTGCATTTCCCATATGTTATCCACTTTATGGAACTGAATGTCTTATTTCACATGTGCCTCATTATAAATATTCAGTAGTATGTATTTTTAGTTTATGACTAAATATTTCATCACCTGAGAAGGTAGGTAAATACTATTTTTCTCATTTTTGTAGCAAAAGCGGCTAGGGAATAGACAAGTCAATGCTTTGTGATATGATATATTGGCATTTTGCTTGTGACTAGCAGTCTCCTCAAAACTGAAAGCATGACCTTTTGTGAAATGGCATTCTTCTATTGAGCAAATGTGTTTTTAATGTATTTTGTTATAGCTGCTTGCTGTTGTGATGATGTGAAATTGAACTGCCTTTTGCAACAGTGAAAACAACAGTGGAAACAAAGGAACTGAGCTGGTTTTGACTTTATTCTCCTCTGCAAATCTGCAAAAGGATTTTCTGTAGCCTGAGCAAATCAGTTGCTGCAAATATTAGATGGCAACTTCCAGTTTTGCTGCGGGGTAGCCTGAAGCCATGAGTTAGTGACATGAGAAATGAGAGAAACTCGAGCTGCAGTGTTTCCATTTTTTTTCCTTTAAAGTAGAAACGTCTAGTCAAGCCAAGCAAATCCTTACTCATTTGCTTGTGATTTTAACTGTAACTACAGATCAGCAGCGGCTGAGAATAGGTTGTATGAGTTCTTTGTGAAGCCCCTTTATGCAAGGGACAACATCCTCTTTCCTTCAGCTGAAGGCTGAGAAAATGGCAGGTCAGATTTCTGCTTATACAAAGCCTCACTTCCCAGTACTCCTGCTGCAAGCACAGTGTCAGCAATTGTAATTCCTGACATTTCTAACTTGGAGGAGGGGAGTGAGAAGGGTAGAGAATATCTATTTTAGAAAGAAATAGCAGATATGTTCATCACTGGGAAGGTATCAGCATGGGGCACAGACAAGGAAATAATTGTAGTTCATCTCTTAAAACAGTAGTATATTTTAGGTCTGGTACATTAAAGAAAACCTTTCAGATTTAATCAGTGTGCAGCTGACAGTGTGAAGGTAGGAAAACTAACTTCTCCATTGGGAACAGCACTGTGTACAGTGAGACATGACAGCTACGAGCTGGAACTACCGCCTTCATCTCTGAACATGTCTGTGTTTTAAACTATTTTGCTGCTGCTCACTTTGATAGATATAGCTAAATACATAGGCAGATCTCAGAGGAGTATCTCTAGCCTTGCTTGCATCCATGGAGGGAGAAGCTGCTGAGAATGTACATGACCTTCTCATTACAAAGAACTGTGAGATGTTAATAATTGAGATATTTGTTATTCCTTCTTATCTAAAAGGAAGATACCAGGAAATATACGTTAACAAACACTGGGAGGATAAGGACTGTCATTAGTAACTTCTGGATTGAAAAATTGAGGTAATCATTCTGTTTGTACATGTGGAGGGAAACTGAAGGCCAGACGGACCCAGCAGGGGCTCCCCAAGGTGTTTATGACTTGAGATCCACTTAGGACATAGCTTGGGTTGGTGGTTCCTGGATCTGCTTATGAGGATGTGTCTCCAGAACATGTCTGGCTTTGATAGATTCTTTCTCTTCCTTTTCCAGAATAGCTCACAGCCCATCCGGGGAGTATGCAGTCATAACTGACCTCTGCACAGTGAGGCAACTGCCAGCATTTCCTACAGCAACCAACCATGTGATGGCTGGATATAGTTTGGCAGCTCTGTGTATCTGACTCATGGTGGATCTGGGCCTGAGGTTTTCTTTCTTTTGTTTTGTTGCCTTCTTATGTCTGCATCTAAATTGAACACTGAGGAAGAAGTAAGGAAGAAGGATGGTCTTGTGGTTAAACATATTCAAGTGGAACTGGGAACTATTTCTAGCTTCACTACATCTGTAACAAAGGACACATAATTTAAGGTTTCTGGGTGTGAGGGTTTTCCCATTAATGAGGATGGAGATGAAAGCCCTCTGTGGGTGACTGAAAGACTTGAGTGCTTTGGTTCCCAGCAGAAAAAGCTGGAAAAAATAAAAAAAAGGATTTCCAAAATGATAGTAGCAATAACTAGCAGATAATTATTCTGTTGCAGGCCCCTCTCCTCTCTGTCAGAGCAGTTCTGGTGCTCAGTGAGGAAGAGGATGCCCTGCACTACTCATCCCACAGCCAGTTTGCCACAGGCGGTCTACTGCACAGAGAGACAAGCAGGTGCTGATTTATGTGCCAGTGAGATCTGAGTCAGAAAGTAGTATAGGCGTAGAAGTTCTTACTTTGCTCTTTAGGTGTATCTGAACAAGTAGCTTATCCTGTCATACCCTCGAGAACAGTGCCAAACAAGAGCAAAGCAAGAGTCCATCTCCTGTTTCCTCTGACTACTTCAGCAGGCTTTATAGCATTAACGGTGAATAGCAGAGAAATGGCATACTTATTCATTCTGATTTCACTTGCTCTAATGTGAAGTAATTCCCCTGAAGGCAATGGGATTGCAGTGGTATAAGAGCTGTATCAATTTCTGTGCCCTCAGGCTGATGAGAAAAATAATGTATGGCCATAACACAGCCTCAGGGCAGGGAAACATTCTGTATATGATATCAAAGCAACCTATTTAGCAGGGAAGCATTTAAAAAGTAGTAGCCTAGGGAAGGTTTGCTGTTTGGCCAGTGTACAGGGCTCTCCCCAGTATTTTACCTTCCCACCTCAGGAAGAAGAGCTTTAGCTCTTCTAGAAGCAAGTTTCCTTCACCAGCCATCACTGACAGGCCAAAAGACCCCACAATAAGGCAAAAATGTTCAATCCCCTTAAAAGATGGATGTGTAGGAGAGGTAGCTGGAAAATGGGAACAGTTGTCTTTCTGACTACTCTAGTTTCATGCCAGTGTGGGAAGACAGACTAAAAGTGGGAGGAAAAGAGGAAGGAGGTTGAGGAACTGAGGAACAAAGCCTATTGCTGTGGCAGAGGGTGATTCCCTCATACAGTAAACTCATGAGGCCCAACCATGACCCATGACCTTCCCCTCCCTGCAGCCACAGCCCCACATGGTGACCTCCCATCATGACTCTTCTGCTCTGCAGCACCAGCTCTGGTGCCCCAGCAGCTGGAGGTGATTGAGCAATGGGTAGGGAACCAAACCAAGGGTAAGTGGAAGCTGAGAAACCAAAGAGTTGTTCAATAACTTGGGGTTATGTGATAAGGATGAAATGGGGAAGAGAACAGTGTTTCTTCCTTGGCTTCAAAAATGTGGTGTGTGTCATTATTCCTTACAAAATAAAAAAGGGATTTGATCCAGCTTCCCCAGGGAGACATGGCTGTGGTTATTCAGAGGACTTGAAGAAGCCACAGGTCACTAGGAGCAACCAGAATGATGCTTGTGTCAGGCAAGTGATGACGCACCCCTTTGTCTGTGTCTCTCCATCTTCCCTTTCACTGGCTCCTTCTCAACCTGCTGCACCTCGACCGAGGTGTGCACT
>JANHGB010011261.1:0-56632 GCA_026283785.1 Coracopsis vasa | reverse complement strand
TTCCCCCCTCCCCCCCCCCCCCCCATTTTTTGTAAAGAGAGATGGAAATCAAAGAGGCAAATTCACCTATAGATCCACAGTTATGCTTCTGTCATGCAATCTTAAGGTAGATCTATATGTAATAAATTAAATTGTACATGGTTGGTTTTATTCTTTAACTACTAGCTCCTCACTTCGGTTTTTTTAGACTTCCTTACTAAAGGAGTGCTTAAAGTTAAATTCTTTGAAGCCTCATTTTAAGCTCCAAAGTGCTAATGCATTTTGCTGTTTGGTTGAGCTGTGTGAAATGTGTGTCTCTACATGGGATTATATAGAGAAAGCTGCTAGGTATTGTTTAAGACAGCTTGACAACCACCCAGAAAATATTAGCAGCTCTTCCGTATGTGTTTTTTAACAAAGGTGGGAAGCTTCTGGGCGTGGGTTTTTTTGGTGGTGGTTGTTCTGTGTTTTGGGTTGGTTTTTTTATCACACCTTCCACCCTTTTCCTTGGGATGGTATTGTGATACTGTAATACTAGGTGTGCTGATAAGCATAATTAATTTGCATAGTGCACGATCCTATGTAGTTAATCAATGCTAAACTTTTTAAGATTCCTTTTGTGTGCTGGCATTGTCCTGTTTATTGAAATGTATCTTTAGTTTCCCAGTCTTTTGAGGAGATTTGAAAAAGGAGCAGAATTTCACCCATGTGCAGAATAATCTGTCTGGAAGAAAGATTACTCTCAGAACGCTTTCCAGGACAAGAAAAACAGATGAGGAACGATACTTGCTTTATTTATTTATTTACTTTGAGAATATTTTTAAAGGGCAGATTTGTAAGGCTCCAGGTTAATGTCAACAGTCAGAGATTGGAGAACGAATTTTCATACTCAGGTTTAATTTCCATGGCTAGTGAATTTGCTGTCTTATAGCCTCTAGTTCTGTGTGAAGTTACTTACACCTCAATTTTTTTAGCAGTAATGTTTGTTCATATATGAATGTGCATATGCACCTCTATATGTTTACTAAATATATATATAGACTGAGAATAACACAGGCCAAATATGTATACCATCTGCACTAAAAAGAATATTTAGAATAATTGAATAGGTGGCCCTGCCTTGGCAGGGTGATTGGACTAGATGATCTCCAGAGGTCCCTTCCAACCCCAGTGATTCTGTGATTCGGTGATTTAGTGATTTTTAGAGAGCCACTTTCTTACGATGCTAACTGGTGACATTCCTCTTTCAGTTATGTTTGCTAAGGAATAGTAATTTCCAGTTTGGGGATGAATGAGGGTTTAAACAACTTCAGATTACTTCTGGTAATCTGACTGGACTCTAAACAACACATTCCTAACAAAAAAATGAAAAAAACAAAGAAATTTATATTTTATAAGGTAGGCTTGTCAGGTGGTACTCAGAATCTTGTAGCTTATATGTTATTTGATCATGTAGCATTATTTACATGTCACAGTTTGGTAGTAGAGGGAGGGTCAGTGAGTTAGCATTTATCACACTTAAATTTTAGCTGAGTACAATAAAATGAAAAGCCTTTTAATTTTTTTCAGTGTCTATTTTTTTTATCCTTTTATAATTCTGGTAGTCTTCATTTCTTGAGTCTTATTTTAGGGAAGCCTTTAATCCATTTTATGGATGAAGTTCCCCCAAGCCAAGGATAATGCAGATAAACTCAGTGCTGTGTATTTTCTTTTTTCCTCCTCGGTGCAGTCATATGTTCTTATTTTGTATGTTGGATATTCTGCAGAGGTGATCGCCGCATTTGTACCTGGCTTTGGGCTCTTCTAGGGACCACCATTTTAATCACACAGAACTGGCTGAGAAGTTTGTGAATGTTATTTTGTAACTTTGCTCTGTGAACTGTTTTTAATGGCCATTTTAATTGCCAGCAGTTATGAATTTTATTCCTAGGTGGTCTTGGCAGTCCTGGGGTAACATTTGGACTTAATGATCTTAAAGGTCTTTTCCAACTTAGTTGATTCTATGATTCATTTGAGGTTGTTTTGGAGGATGCCACTGTTGGTTCCTGTAGCTTGCATGGCTCCTTCTCAGAAAGTAGTTTTTGAGAGTTATTTCACCACTGATTCTTTTCTGAAAGGATCCTTTACATATCTGACAGTGTAAGACCACTTCTGTGATACCGTTTGTTTTTATATCTAACTTTACGTAGCTTGTTTAGTGTCAAGACTGTTATGAAAGCAGCACGTACCACTTTTGCTTTATCTTTCTCATGCAGATGCTATTCTGTCCTGAGAAACAGAGTGTCTCCCAGATGGAATATAATTGTGGTAAACTAGTAAACGTATAGCTTCCAGCTGAATAATAAATAAATGCAAGATCAGATCTTGACATGTCTCTGACTTGCTGTTAGATGATCTGGCAGACTGGGTTCAGTAAAAATATTTGGCAAGTTAATCTCTGTTAGTATGTTAGAAAGCCTGCAACTGAAAATTATGTCTGATTTCGTTCCTGCATAAGTTTTTATTTTAAATTACTGTGGAACTAAAGTGCTCATAATAGAGGTTACAATCTCATGCATTTCTGTGCAGCATTGTTGAGTCTCATGAATTATCTTATACTTTTCAAACACTTAAAATACGAGGTGAAGATCTACCAATTTGGTGATGGTTGAAGTTTTTTTAGAGTTCATTCTTCAGTTCTAGAAGAATGTTACTGCAAAGATGACATAAAAAAGGAGTTAACAATTTTGGAATCTGAAACTGCCGTTCTAGTCTTTTCTTGGCAGACTGCATCTCAAGGAGCCTCTCATGGACTAAGCAGCCTTTCCCTGTCTGGTATTCTTATCAGAAGCCAGCACAATCTGTGGAAATTTGTTTGGGAGTCTGTTTCCATCATAAAAAGTAAATATATTTGCAATGTCTGAGATAGGCAAAATGGTTGTACTTCTGTTTCAGTACGAGTACAGTCTGATTTTTTTGGTTGGGATGCTTGTTATTAACAAAACAGCTTAGCAATATTACCAGCCCAGCTTATGGGCCATCTACTATCTGTAAGATATCTCTAAATAATGACTTACAGACTTAATATATAATATAGCTTTTCACAGAGCAATCTCTTAAAGGGCTCAGAATATCACTGAAAATTTGTTAGTTTCCATAAATCTGATAACTGAGCCCTCACATTTTAAATCTTCACTCATCTGTTGAGTCTGAAAATCGTAACATTTTAATGTGAACATTTTAAATGTGAACTTCTTTCTGTTTTGAGTTTTTCTACACTGCCATAAAGACCAGATTTGTTTACAAGTTTTAATACTTAGTATTTCCAAACTAAGATTTTAAGACAGTTATCACATGACTTATAGTATGCTTTTAATCTTGTTCTCAAGCCACTTGCAAGCTAGCCTAGTAAAGTTAATTTTCCTAGGTACTAGTGAGGGCTTTGGCTATACTAGTAAATTAAATACTTTCAGACTATTCTCTGGTCCCAAAACTAGGTGACATAACACACTATTCAGGTTATCAGCTCCTAGTATCAATAACAGGGATACAAGATTCCAGAGAAGGTATTACCATCTTGGCACTCTTGAAGGTTCCATGCATTAGATAGTAAATACAGTGTTACTATTAGTAGGTACTTGTTTATGTTGTTTCTGGGTAGGGCTCTCATTGGAAAAGTTGGGAGAGCAGCATGTATTTGTACTCTTACAAGACTAGATCAGCTGACAAGTCGCTGTGTCAAACAGTTGATTCATCCAAAGGCACTGCTACAGTTGAGCTGTGTTAGGGTCGCGTTTCTGATAGATATATAGATATATAGATATATATATATCTCAGATTCATTATTTGCAAAAGTCATGTAGTTGTGTGATGCACAGATCAGCTGTGTATATCTTTGAATTTTGTACTGGAGTCCTCAATTTTGGGCAATAGTTTGCTATTCACATGAAAAGCAGCAATTTGTTCAGATACCACGCTGAGGCGATGCTGACAGTTTTAAATTGTGTAATTCAAGAGCTCTTAAGACCTTGCTTATTGTGACTATGAATATGTATTGTTAGGTATTTTTATCTCTCATCTATTATCAAAGATTTTTAATTGCTAACTTTGGGGTCTGAAATTTTTTGCTTTGTGATCTTGGACTAAAGTTTCTTTCTGAAGTTCATGTACCACGTTTTACTTGCTCACAAAGCAGGATACCAGCTTTTCCTCCTTCTTCAGGTAAAGAAGTAAATTTTATATGAGTTGCATATATTAAGCATTTTCATTCCTCTGTAAAGATGTTTTAATCTTCAAGATGCCTTAACTGAGAAACTAAGGTTATATCACACCCCTAAAAAGAGCCATCATCTCATCATCTGCTGAATTTTAAATGTCTGTGTAGATAATTTCTAGCACTGAGATCACTGTGGACTTGCTACAGAAGCATTTGGTTTTGAGTTCATCAGTCATCTTTTTGGGTCTATCAGTGACTTTTACCTTAGTTCAGAAATAAACCTCATTAAAAAAAAAAAAATCCCTACAAATTTTTTTCCCCTTGATCCGAGGCACACATGTACTCATTAAGTTGTCCTCTAAAGTAACCTACCATTTTCAAGAAGCAAAAGACTTTGCTGTAGAGACAGTGCATAGTACTTTTGATTGTGCCAGACTTCCCATTAAAACTGTCTCTGACAATGGTATGCAAAATCTGCTATTTAAAGAACTAATTATTGCTATTTATTACATCCTGAATAGTTTCGAATGTTCTTGCTGGGAGACCTCTATCATTTTTTAAGATCTTATTAATGTTTAGCAGATACAGAGATAAAAATTTACCAAGAATGTATCTTACTGCATGCCAGAATAGGCCTTTTAGAGCCCAATTGTGGAACCTTCAGTCCATATTAAAAAAAATAAATTATTTCTTACTAATTATTGCTTGCATCAAACATTTTAGAAGGTGTGATTTGGCTCAGAGTATGGAAATAAAGATCTCTCCCAAGGTAATGTGTTCTTACGTAACTTCTAGTTTTATTTCTAGAAAGATGTAATTTAATTATCCAGTCTCTTAGGTCTCTCTTTGTTTTAGCAGACCTGACTTTGGAATTCCATGAAATTTTTTTCCTTGATCTGTTAGAAAAAACCCATAAATTAGCACTTTTAATTTAATTTTTTACAGTTAATTTGCAACTTGTCTTTCAGATTTATACTTAGACTAGAATTGAGCCAGCTGTGGTTTGTTTCACTGACTATAGGCATTGCCTTTTTGTACATTTAACGTGATAAAACACTGCACTCTGTTCTGATACCAGGCAAGTATCTTCTTGCCTTATATATGCAAGGAGGGTAAGCGAAGAGGTTGTCTTGTCTTACATGCCTCAAAAGCCAGAGCTAATGAGAAAATTCTGAGTCCTAGAAGTGCCTAGAAAACCATAGGTTTGGATTGAGGACAAGTGATGGACCTCTAACACTTGCTAGTATTCAAGGCCAATATCAAACCAGCTGATGTTTACTGTTATCTGGGAGATTGTGGAGCCTGGCTGGTTGGGAGGGAGAACACTCTCAGCTTTTATATTTGGAAAATTTTAGAGGTATATTTGTAATCAGAGAGATTACAAGTAGAATCTTATTCACTCTTGAGAAAAATGCATCAGTTTGCAGAGAAAAGGCTGTAACTTGCTCTCTGGAAGGATGTGGGCAGGAGAGATACAAAAGCTAAAATGGCATATTTCTTGACAAAAATGCGTTATATTTAAAGTAAACAGTATATGTGTAGTTTATTGGTTTAACCTTCTTCTCTGTTCGCTGTGTTCTTATGAATAAATGAAAAATATTGCCCAAGCTGCTTTATGTCACTCTCTTTATGATCTGGTCATAGATCTGGAAGATAAGCTTGTAGCCAAGCAGATTCCAGCTAGACCTGCTGATACAGGAATGTCTGATAAACAAGTGGGTGACATACACAGGTGTTCCAGTCTAAGAACAGGGTGAATCACAAAATTCTGTTCCAAGAGATGTCTCACTCAAAACATGTGAAATTGAGAGAGAGGTCAAGGGTACAGAACACCCCTGCAAGTGTAACACAGGCTCTCCAGCTGAGCTGAAAAGAAGTTTGCCCACAGGCACCTCCTTTGTTTGAATGTTCCAAGTAGGTTACAAACCTAAATGTGGTTTTTGAAAATCACTGCTATGTCAAGTATTTGTTATAACTGATTCTTACTATTAGGAAAAATTAAGCTAAGAAAAAAAAAGTTCATGTAAAAATTCAATTTTTATCATGTATAAAGCTAACGGATATTTGCTGATGATTCTTGCACTATTATGGAATTCTACACATTTTTTTCATGAAGCAGTTAAATGCATTGGCATGATTTTAAAAAGAATATTGTGGCCTTTTAATTCACTTTCTCTTAATCTGTTACAGTATAATAAAATTTGAATGTTATTGGAGACAGAAATTTCTAAAGTTAAAAGCTTCCAAGATTGATAGTTCAGTAAATTGGTTTTAAGTATTTTGAATTTATAACTATCATTATGTTGCTAAATAACATTGACTCTGGAACGCCTGACTTCCTTTTGCAGTAATTCAAAAATATTATGACAGCTATAGTTTTATAGTGAGCATAAAAATCAGTGAGGTAAGTTCAATGAGGTAAGGTTAGTGTTGGAAGTTTTATTAACAAAAACTTTAGTATTAGCACACGAGTTACAATTCCCATGTGTTTTCCAGAATCTGCTGGATCTGAACTGAATATTAAGTTCTGAACTTTGAACTAGTTGCTTTAAGCTGCCTAATTTTAGTGGTAGGAGTAGACAAAGATGTAGATTTGAATAAAACAGCTGTTAGGCAGTTGGCTGCATTGATAAGCTATACATGATCAGAGTTCCTTGTGACGTATAATGTTGCTCAAGGATGAGTTTCACACTGCCTGAGGAAACCATCTGCATCTTGGCTACAATCTCTGATTCAGCTAAAACCTTTTCTAGTGTAGTTTGACCAGGCAGTATTACCAGGTTTCTCCTTTAAAGAGAATCTGGACTGGTGGAAAAAAAAGAATGAAAGAAAAATAAAGATTGATTATTAGAGATGGTGGCTGGTGAAGCTATCAGGGAGGAAGGCTGGAAGCCCATAGGTGCCATCTTTCAAGGAGCAAATAAAGGAAAGTAAGTGCATTTAATGTATTACCCTATCAGGTGGTTCTCCCATCCTTGTACAAAAGGATCGAAAAAGCTTGTATCAGTGGTTTTGAGGGCAAAGGTATGGTACAAGGTATATACCATTGTACGAGATGGTACAAGGTGGTTTTCCTGATGTGAACAGCCAGCACTGTCCTGTGTTTATAAACCATCTAATGTTGCTTATGTCTGTTTCCCTCAACTACAATGTACTCAGTTGCTTTAAACCCAAAGCCTTTTCTCAGTTCTTAAATACTGAAGTAGTAGAAGGAAGGCAGTAAGTTAGGTTATCCTGTAAAGAATATGAAGCCTGTTAACTATTGGCTCTATGATAAGCTAATTTGCTGAATTAAAATGTAAACTAGAGCAGCCATAATACCCAGAGTAGTAAGGGTGGGAATGTTGTTGAAATAATGCTTGAAGGTGGAATTTTCCTCTACAAGGGGAAAAAGCTAGCTAACTGACTAAAGTTTCAATTTGGAATAAGAATGTGAAGTGTATTGATTGTACACAATTCAGGTGTCTGCAGCTTCAAAATATGGCCATGTTCTGCCTTTTCTGCCTTGAATTTTGCATGGATCAGATGGTTTTGAAAGAAATGAATGTATTGTAGTATGGATTATCAAGTGCAGTCGTTGTTTTGAAAAAAATCATGTTTTTCATCTAATCAAATTAGACTGAAAAATGAGGGAGATAAATGATGAGGGAAGAGTTTTCATTTTATTGTTGTACTTTAGATTTTTTTTTATAGTTCTGAAGTGGAGAGTACAGTTGGGACATTTTAAAGACACGTGATATCCTTTCTATGCTTGTAGCTCAGTTCCTATATTTGCAAAAAGGCCCATGTGAGGATATGTTGTTTACTCACACCTCAGTACTTCTGTATAGAAAATAGAAGTGACAGCTTTCTCATGGTTTAAACTGGTTTTCATAATCAAAACTTATTATATTGCATTCCACTGGATACATGTGGATGTATAAATACAGGCACTAAGATCTTTAACAGAAGTTTCTGTGATGGTCATTAGAAAGGGGGAGAATGATAGTATGGAATGGGGAAAGACTTGCTCTGGGACACAGTGATAAATACTGACTGCAGTGTGTGCTGGAACAGAGGTGAGGCTAGGAGGAATATTGACGATGGGCTACAGTTCTCTGTTAGCCCAGGTGTGGTACCACAGTACACTTTGTGCTTGATTAGTAAATGTAGAATTAGGTTAAAATAATACAGCCAAACCTTTGCTTTAAATGTGTTTATGATGTAAAGTAAATGTTTCTTAACAGTGAAACACAGTAGTGCTTCTTCATGTTGTACTTCCTCATGGAGCTGCGTAACACTAAAACAACTTTCATAAATGATATATATAATATGGCATATAAGTTAAACAGTTAACAGTGGGGAACTTCAAGGAATAGACGTCACTACTGGAGCTGGTCATGAGTGGCGGGTGATGACATGAAGATTAATAAAGTTCAACTTTGAATTGGGCAATTTTTGCCACTGACATGAACTTTTCTTTCTAAAGTACAACCCAAATCTGATGTTTTTGCAGTGTGCTGTATATTTCCAGAACAAGTGACGGAGTTTATTGTATTAAATAGTTGAAATAAGTAGTTGCTGAGGAAAAAGAAGTTAGACAAAATTAAAAGCAATTTACTTAGGCAGAGCTCTTTGAAATGCTTTATGTGTTAGCTATCTGATCTGGTTTTGCTTTATTTTTCTGGAAAATTATGGTGTTTTTCAGATTGCCAAGTTTTACTAGTAAATGTACTGCCAAAGCTTGGGAAAAAATAAGTCAAGGACTCTTAAAATTACATAGTGTTGAGTGAAAAGCCAAAGAAAGGGTTTTTGTGTACCAGAAATCCTTATACTTTCAAATATAAAAATATATAACTGATGCTGTAAACCGACCCATATTTAATTTCCTTTCAGATTATATTTAAAATGCCATAGATGCAAAAGGAGGGGTAACAAAATGGCAGACATTTCTCGTAGTGCATTGGTATGCTCCATTTAGAATACTTCATTGTTTCATTATTTTTGGGAGATGTGATTTCACACTACTATTTTCAGGGAAGAGATAATTTCTAATATTGGCAAATTCATCGTGGCTATAAATGAAGTAGTATATTTTGCTGCTTGTCTTCCACAAGATGAGGAACTGATTTAACAGCTTTTCAGTTTTACACCATCTGGATGTTCAGATTTGACTTATGAAATGATGTCATACATGCTTAGCACTGAACAGATACCATATAGTAAAAGGTCGCATACAGTTCAGGCTGAGTGGCTTTATTTCACATTATGAGAAATGTAAAAATCTTGGTTCCTGATTACTGGAGGCAGAGAGAAGAATTTAGGGAAGGAGAAAATGACTGACATAACCAATGTTCTTGTAAACCTCCACATTGCATTCCTGTGAATAGAAAATAAATCTGTCCATTGAAGACCACACACAGTATGAGTTGCTTATTCACTTTCCCAGGCTGGCACTGATTCAGAGTTCTGCTTCTCTGAAAACTGACTTAGAGCACTGATTTCAGAATGGCTCCTTTCTGTGCATGTTAGTTTGGAGGACGATATACCTATTCTATAAAAACGCATGGGCTTCATCATGTAGGTGGATTTTTGAATTAGTGCTCTGCTGTACCAGCCTCAAGATATCTGACCAATGGTTGAGGAGATACAAGAAAACAGAGATGTATTTGACAGATTTTTATTTTCTTTTTTTCTTCTTAACATTAGTGTCAGGACACAATTTGAGCTCCACAAAATACAGCTTTTGGGGACGAAGACTAGAGAGAAAACTAGAGATGTTTCGTGTACTTGCAAGGAGAAAAGGATGACACAGATTACAACCATGCTGTGTTATAAATCATGTTATTTTCTGATCTTAAAGGTTTTAGTTTAAGCTCTTACATGGACTTGGCTTAAATTGTAATATCTAATGGTTAGAATATCTCTATACAAAGGGGGAAAAAAAGAGGGAACATCAAATAAGGTATTGTCTCATAAAAGAATAACAAAATGTATGGTTTACAAGATTAGTTTGAATCTCCGTGATCCAAATTGATTGAATCATCAGAAATGCTATGTCAGTAACCCATGTCTAGCTGCTTCTCATCATATTTGGGAAAGATTTTTGTTTCACCAGGAAGGTGGAATTCCTGTAAGACAGAAATTCCTCGTAATTCTGTGGAAGTCATACGCTAGCTAGAACAGTAGAGCATTTGCTGACCTGTGGTTCATTTGCAAAGGGCTGGGGAATAAGGCAGTTTAACCTCCTAAGTATGACATCAGATTTGTTGTGGCTTGAAAGTAACATCATGAGCTGTTAATGGAAGTGTCAGTCTCTAACAGAGTACGTGTGGTGTAAGCCCATCTTTTAACTCTCTGTGTTGTGCCTTTGTTTAGGGAATAAAAACAATGTATTGGTCATGTTATGAGTTGGCTAGTAGTGAAAGGAAATGCAAAAAGGTTCAGTCATGTGGGGCTTTTTGTATAAACAGCTGTATGAGGACAGGATTGGATCTGAGAAATGAGTGGACAGGCCTCTGCTCCCCTTTCACACACATATTGTCACTCACAGACTTGGACTTCAGCACCACTCAGCCTTCCTTCTTGTGTTCACAAGTTTTAATGCCTAAAATCCCCATTCCTGAGTTGAATCCCTGAGCTGTGATGACAGGGTGTGTGGGAAGAAATTGATGAAGAAGAGTGAGAATTGCCTGCTTGATCCTGAGGGTGGGGACTGGATAGATAGAGAAGAAAAGGCTATTGACTCAGAAACTGCTTGTTCAGCCAAGCAGAACAGAACATGTGTGAGCTACTGTGTTATCCCAGTCACTAGGGAACAGTATCACTGCTTTGTTTATGAGTGGGTCTAATCACCCTCAACTCCCTTTGACTTCAAGCATTAAGCTTCTGCCTAGTGGCAGTTGGAAAATGAGACTGCAGTGACTGACTGAAGGGAACCCCTTTTGGAGTTCCCACCGCAATGTTATGATGAGCTCCTCAGCTGCAGCTTAAAGGCCCAACAGAGATTTTTTTGATTTGACTTAAGGGATTGCTTTCAGACACGAAGCAAACAAGTGATTAAGTATAAAGAAGATGTGGTAATGAGTTTCAGATGAGGCCTTTTATGTTTCGTAAAAGAAGTCCAAAAGTTTGCTGCTGCTACTATTTCTTATTTTCTAACTTAAAAAGTCATCTTTGAATCTCATACTGCACACTGCCTACAAACTGCAAGATCCTAATACTGTATTATTGTAAAAAAAAGTCTTAAAAATAAAATAAATCCAATAGAATTCCTCTCTCCCCTCCCTCCCCGCCCCGGTGTACAGAAAAGCAATGAGCCATTTTAAGAGCAGGGAGAACATGCATTTCGAGATCCAATAGATCATCTAAATTGGTCCCAAACCAAGTTTTAAAATGGCATTGCAAGGACTTTTGCTTTGAATAAATTTAACATTACAAAACTTGGAATATAAGTAAAATAAATTTGCTGATTGTTTTATACTGAACTAATATTCTGATTAACTAGGAAAATAAGTGCTTAACAGAGATGATCCTTTCTGACTAGTCAAACTACAGAACTTAAAAATGCTAAACTAATATTTAAGCCCTTTCAGTTACTTGCATCTAGCTTTTTATTATAAATTTATTTGTAATAAATTTGAATTTCTATGTAACATAAACTTTAAACCCTTGTTATCTATTTTCTGACATTTGTATGTTTGAAATTTGGATGAGTGAATCTAAAATTTCTCACTTGCCTGACTTCATGCAACTCTCTTTAGATGGAGAATTACTCTAGACTGCCACATCATATATTTTCAGTCCAAACCTTGTCTTCTTAATGGCTTACCTTGCAGCCAAAACAAGCCCATGTGGGTCCACCTAATGTGAACACCTCAAGGTTTCAGAGCTGCAGAAGAAAACAGCATCAGAAGAATGGCCTCTATTCAGGGAAACCCATCTTTGTGATATCAAATGATTACACTCGCTTTATCTTAGGTCTCTACTTTGCATGAAATTATAATGTCATTCTAATGGTTTGCAAACCTGGCAAAGGTTCTCCATGCCTGTGATGCCACCTCCGTGTGCTTTCTAAGCTGCATACTATCTTTGTGTCTCTGGGTGGAACGGAAGGGTAAATGTAGAAGTAGGTCTATGGCAGTATTTTTAGTATATTCTTGTAGGAATAATATTATTTGCTTTTTCGATTTCAATGAAATATATAATTTTTCACTTTGCTTATTGTCAAGGTCAGTAAAGATTACGCGCATCATAATTTGAACTCTTTACATTCTACAGTCAGGATCTTTATATTCTTGAATTATTACAGTATTAATTCCTAATTGTCTTGATCTTTTCTACTAAAAAGCTACACCATTAGAACTTGCAAAACTTCATTTTCCAGCTTGCAATTTTACCTTATGGCTTCACCTCCACCATCACATCATTGTAAGGCTGCTTAAGCATTTGCTTTATTCCAGTCTATTGTCATATTTTAATTTAAGGAAGCAGTGATGAGGTATCTTACTTTTTTGAAATTATTGAGAGCCAATAGTCTGTATAGTATATTAGAAGTTCTCAAAGACTGAATCAGTGAGTATCTTGATAGTGACTCCTTCCTTTCCTCTTAACGGTGTGAAGAGTAACTCCTTTTCCATTTGGAATTATACCTTACCTTGTGGTAGCTGCTTCAGGCACTGCTTATGTAGAATGGTATTATTAATAAAGGTACTAGAAATTTGAAGCTGTGAAATAGGATTGTTAAATGTACTTGAAAAACCTGCTTTCCTGACAGAATCTTTGTTTCTTCCCCTATTTTGACATTTTTTGTATGTTTCTCTGTGAATCTGTGTTCAAATGTCTGCTGCTGTGGCCATGTCTGTCTGCGTTGCGTGTACTTTCCAGTTTCTTGATTATACTCTCCCAAAAGCCAGTTCCTTCTTCCTCCATTTTATTGAACAGGTACCCTGTGATTTAGATTTCCCTTTTTCTTTCCACTTTTTTCCTTCCTTCACAACAAGTTTTTCTCGTTTTTGATCATATTTATGCTGCTGTCCTTGAATGTGGTTGCTGCTTCCCCCGTGCCCCATAGTGGAGGAGAGTCAGCTATTTTTCCTCCTTGTTTACAAATGCTTTTATGAGTACCCAAGCTTCTAATTGCAATTAGCAGTAGAGCTGTTTATAGAAACAACTGTATACAAATAGTAACCAGTATCAAGTGATCTACAGATTTTTTCCAGACCACCAGCAAGCATTTGCCTGATCATAATTTGGGAACTGTTTGAATTGTGTTAGGAGAACAATAAGATTGCGTGCTTGAGCTTTGATAAAGAAAGAAGTGAGAAAATTGAGGCTGCATACACCTTCTGGGCTGTTAGAATGCTTTTGATTTTTTTTTCCTTTTTTAATTTTTTTTATTTTAGGGTTTCTAAAGGAAAAAACTGTTATGTAATGCGTAGCAGTTTGGTGAGGTTCTTTAATGAGACATTCCTGCTTAGGAAAATCCTTAGGATATCCATTATTTTGGTTGACAGGGATTTGCGCTTATTACAGCAAAATACATTAAGGCCCATTTATTGAGAGACATATGCAATATACAATGGAGAAAAGTGAAGAACCTTATAATTTCCTTATTTGCCATCTATTTGTTAAATTATCTTTCTAGATTGCTGATCTGTGCCCAAACCTGTGTAGTGATTGTGGTATCTGATTGCCAACTTCATGGCTTTAATGGGCAAAGTAAATACAGAATACAGAACATTATTTTCAATGAGTTATGTATTTCGTAGGTCAAGGTGATTTTCTTTTTGAGTCCTTTATGCATGTTAGGACTTTTTTAACGCTGCTTCATATTTTGACTATTCTACTTTTTTTTCGTTCATGCTTTGGTGCTAGAAGTGCTTTCATTTTTTTATTACATTTTAGCAAATAAAATAATCTTTTACTCATAGATGGAGTTGGAAAATTTACATAAAAAAAACTCCAAAACATTTCTTAAGTGACAAAAAAAAGGGGGAATTAGAAAAATAAATAAAATATGTTAGTGAACTTTGTAAAACCAAAACACGTTTGATTTACTTACTATAGGTTGATGCCTTGCGATTACGATTGGAAGAAAAAGAAACCTTTCTGAATAAAAAAACAAAACAACTTCAAGACCTCACAGAAGAGAAGGGAACCCTGGCTGGAGAGATTCGAGATATGAAAGACATGTTGGAAGTAAAAGAAAGAAAAATTAATGTCCTTCAGAAAAAGGTAAGAGCACTGATGAAAGGCTACACTGTAAAACTTTTGAGGCTTATTTATTTATTATGCCATATTCATTTTAATATGTTAAAAAATGCAAGGAATAAGTCTATAATAGTCAAGTAGTTCTGTAACTGTTACTGCTCAAGTAACTCTTTCCCATGGGACCATTTCTATAGTATTATATCTTAATCGTATTATGTCACAAAAATATTAGGTTGCATAGTTTCCACAAAATTATTTGAACTAAATGAAAGTCCTAAAAATTCTGACTAAACTTCTTATTTCTCAACATGAGGGATTCTGTTATCCTTACTAACACTGATTACTTCTCTTTCCAAGTAATGTAAGTAAAATGTGTGGGACTGCTCAAAGATTAGGATACTGCTTTTTCTTCTTTAAAGACTTTCTTCTGGGGGGTGGGGAAGAAATCTAATTTAAGTTAGTTATCTGCTTTTCCTGTGAGCTAAAGATGTTAAGAAGGGACGCTCTCTCTGAAAAGCCTTATTAGTCTTATTTCTAATTTTCCACAAATTTGGCTAACTACATTTACTGTGTTTGCGAAGTTGGATTTAATCATTATAGTTTCCACGTGGGGGTGGGAAGGGAATTTCCTGGAAAGAAAGCTCTGCAAGTGTTCTGCATATAGTAGTAGCGTGTGGGTGTTTATTTATCATAACCCTTTTCTCACACTCACAAAAATATTTATGCTAGCAGGTATATTCTCTGTGTGTCATCTGTATCACTCTTTATTGTATGTAGATGCACTCATGAGCATACAGATAAATGGAGAGAAAGTTCTTGCCTCGCATACATTTTACTGTTACTTCTCCCCTCCTCTCACAGCCACCACAAAGAATGTCTACTCCTTGCTCTCTATTATTATGTAGGTAGTTCATATTACTGTGTTTTTTCTCCAGGATTCATATAGGGTTCACATGGTCCAGCTCTGCTTCTGTCTGCAATTGTCCTTAAAAAGCCAAGTCCTTGTTTTCCAGAAACTGAGAAGACTGCTTTTTCAGGCCTAGAAAATAAGGCCTATCAAAACTGCAGTATCTTTAATCTTATTTCTGAATGTTTGCCTTGTTAGCAGTGCTGATGGTGTAAAGATAGGAAAATTCAAGCCCTTTACCCTGTGCTGAATGCCCATTAGTTTTGGACATCACTTGACAGTTTTGAAGAAAAGAATGCGTCTTTTCTTGTGGTTTGTATTCGAAAAAGCCCCTAAACACACCAACAATGTGCAGTTTGTCTTGTATTTATATCTTGAGGAAATGGATCAGTAAGAGGAATGTGGATTTAGTGATCTAAATTGTGGGATGAATATAACTTATCACAGAGCTGTCAGCACTCTCTGTCATGGCCGTGTGCTCAGTAATATTCAGCATAATGTGTTTTTTCTGGTTTTACTACATTGTGGCTATTTAATTGGGGCTTGCAGACAGTCTTGCCTCTTTTGCACCTGTTTCTTAGTGAAAACAATCAGTCTTAAACTGCACTATCTATCTTCACTAAATCATAAATACATGTTACAGCCTCGTGAATTCTAGTATACAATGTGATAAATAAATCCTGCTAACTATTAGGTGCAAAATCAGAGTTAGCACTAAACTGATTCTTTAAAACTGAAGTAGCACATGATTTATTTATTTTTTTTTTAAGGTTTTTATTCTGGTAAATATACTTCATCAGGAACTTCTAAGTTCAGGTTTTTCTCCTATGGACTAAATACTGGGTTTACATAGAGAAAAATGCATTCTGACCATTACTTAAAAGTAAAAACAGTCATTTACATCATGTAAAAATTATGTGTCAATTTGCTTCTCTGATGCATTTTTAATAACCTCAGTATCTTAATATGTAGATGTTAGCATGCCCCAAAATGCTAATATCTGATCATCACTATGCAGAATTTGTTTATAGGAAAAGAATATAATATTTGGAAAATACATTTTTAAAATTACCTTTAGGTCATATTTTCAGCTTTAACTTGTGCTGCACTTCCAGGATAGTTTGGAGATAAATTCACTCACGGGTAATTTGACCAGAGAAAAATTTGATGGAAATATTGTCCTGCTCTACTTTCTCCTGTTACTTAAGTAAATCCAGAGTATGAAACAATGAAGGATGCTCTCACTGTTTATTTTTCATGTGTCTGGTGTACAATTCTGAAGTAAAAAATTCTGTATGTAACCAATGGAGATTGAGGTTTTTAAATTAATCTGGAAAAAAAATAGTAATATACCTAAAAATAAAATAACCCAAGTGTTCAACTTCATTTTGGCAGTGCTTATTAGATCATGACCTCCCATGGTTAGCCTCCTTGAGCATGCCAGTGTCCTTGGTAGCAGATGCAATCTCATCTCTGGACCATGATACTTGCATGTAGAAAGGAAGATGTTCGGAGCCTGTCGACTTTTTTTCAAGAAGCTTTCCTGGCTTTGTGCCTTTCTGTTCTAGATAACTTTATCCTCACTGCATGAAGTTATGTGTCCTAGAACATTCATACCTCACAGAGTCTTTGTGTTCTGTCAAAGCCAAAGGGAGCACAGCAATTTTTTATCCATAAGGAGACTGTTCATTCAGATGTGTGTGTTATTTCAGAACTATGTTGGGCTGTATGTAGTAGTAATTCCTAGTGCTGTAGTATTCTTATTGTAATGTTTTTGAACAGTCACTTTTCAGGGATTTTCAGATAATTGAGATAATCCAGTGGTGGATGCTGTGCTTTAAGGTTAAGATTGTCCAATGTACTTCTTTTCTTTCTAGTTTTGACAACATACATTTCCAATAGCAAGCATATAGAAGAAAAAATTTTGATAGAAAAATATTTACTATATATATATTGATTGCAGTAATTTTATCCTTTACTTGAATCTAATTAGGCTTTTATTCTTACTCCTTGCTGGATTGCACGTCTCTTGCATTCCTCCAGTTTTTGCTCATTTTCTCCTTCTGACCTTTTGTCCATTTCTTCCACTATTGGTTTTGCTTCAAGTGATGGCAGCCATACATTTGTGTGTGGCGTGTTTAGAAGTTAATTTGTTCCCATCATGGATATATATGTGGAGAATATAGTGGGTGAGAAGCAGTATGGGCTATTTCATAGAGAATTAGGAGGTGAAACAATTACCGGGCCTTCTAGTGGATTGTCCTGTGTTCTGTCTTAATTGTATGAAAACCCTTCTGAAAGTGAAGGAATTGCTTTTATTTTTTTCTTCCATTTTTTGCTAGTCACTGGATTCTCTGATTGTAATTTTATAATGCTTGTCTCCATTTTTTTTTTTTTTTTCTATGCAGGCCAAAATTTTGTATCTGCGTATTTTTATTTACTTTTGATATGAGGACTTGTGAATAACCAGTGATTTTAGTGCCTTAATTTATTGATGCAAGATAGATGGCTACATCTCCCTCCACTCAGCCTGAAGTGCTTTACTCAGCCTAAAATAATATTTGTTTTAATGCTTGTATTCAAGTAATTGAAGTAGGAAGAATTTGTATATAGTGCTTAAAAATAGTTCTGTCAGTAATAACCTGAACCTGAGAAGGAAGGAATATGTCACTTGGAAAGATGCAATTTCTAATTCAGTGTTCTTTCTCTTGTGAACATTGCTCTTATCTGCCATGTTGAAAAATATAAAGGAGACCAAAGCAAACCTAAAGAAGTTCGCTTTCAAAGGTGGAATGGTTTCTTCTCTCTTCTGGATAGCTGTTATAGTTGGACAACAGGACAGGTTCTGTTGCGGGCTCCCTACCAAAGGTGTGGAAGAAATAAAGACAGTGGCAACAAAACAGCTGGTGAGCCCCACAGGCTGGTATAGGAACACACATAAGGCAAGATATTGCAGAAAAAAGTAATGGGCAGATAATTATCTAATGATGCATTGTCCTCCCATGCAGTGGTTTTGGTGTAATTTTTGACAAAATTGAGAAGTTAATACATTATTCAATGTAATTTGCAGGCTTAAGGGAGGCCCAGCACTGGAACAGCATGCATTCAGAGGATTTGGATCAAGGTAGATTGGCATGGAGTAATAATAAACTTATGTCAATGTCAGAGGTGCAATATTACTTAATATTTCTTTCTTTTAGAATCTTTGGCACCACTGTTCCATTTTAGTGCCAGTAAAGTTGGGTATGCTGTTTTAATAGCCTTGTTTAACCTGGCAAAGCTAGTCTTACACCTCATATCTGTCAGTTTAGCATGCAGAGGGGCAGACCTCAGAAATCTTTATGTATTTCTTACCAGAACGTGCAAGTTCTATGAATATAGCCAAGTTGTAGGCTGAAGGGAAGAAGTGCTGAACTGGATGATGATTCTTTCATGTCCCTTTTTGCTCCCAAGTTTTTTCTTTCATACTGTGGCTATTCATGGTGTGTTCTGTGCTCTAGGAATCTGTAGGTATTTTAAGAAACAATTATATACTATAAAGTATGAGTCTCAGTGTTGAAAACAGTAGCTGTTGAGACAAGAACAGTGTAGAGGATGTAGACCTGGATCATATTAGGACAACAGCTTGTGGAAATTCTTTTGTGGGGGCTATTATAAAAGAACACCATGTAAAGGGGGCTAATATAATATTCTACTTTGACTTGCAACATAACTTTTCATGTAAAATGTTACAGTTTCCATCTTTAATAGTTTAAGCTTTGTGATTGATGAAGTGCTACATGACTAAGGGCCCTAACCTACCAGCTAATTAGCATTTGTAGGAAATGTCATAAAGTCTTAGCTCTCATGTAATAATTGGAATCTGTACTGGGAGTGGCTGGACTGTGCACAAAAGGTGATACTGTCCAGTTTGTGTTAAATTAAAATGTGTTGTGTAATCAATTGTATGCATTACTGTTAGCTGTCTTCTAAAAATGAGGAAATTTGCATATGGTCAGGTTAGGAATATACTAATGTAAGCAAATGAGTCATACTCTTGTACTTAGAAATTTGCATCAGTATTATTGCTTGGTGCAGGAATTCTGCCTAAGAACACTGCTGAGATTGAAACTTCTGAATCCAGATTTGTCCAGGAAGACCTAAGAGACCAACTTCTTTCATTTGATCTCAGCAAGTAGAAAGTGCAAGCACATTGTTAATAGAAGATGCCTTTGAATTTCTTTTTCATGGTTGATCAGTTGGGAGCACAGTTTTGTGATCCATGGAGGGGGGATCATGGTGGCATGATGAAAGATGTTATTATTAACATTTCAAATTCTATTGGACCACTATAAGTAGGCTGTTATGTGAACTGGGGTTTCACAGTTACGAAATCAGAGTTCTATTGTATTTCTGAAGTGTAACAACAAATTCTGAGCTAATTCATTCTGTAGAAGAGATCAGTGTTCTGACTGCAGATTACCAGTGTTAAAAAAAATTAGGGAGACATTCTGGTGTAACATGAAAGTTTCTATGTTTCAAAACTGCTATGACGACTTTTGGTTTGTGTAATACATTAAAAAAGATGGTTCTTATACTCAAGAAAGTGAAGAAATATTGACTGCACCTTGTCCTGATGTTAAAGAATCATGTCTAAGCTGGTCTCCTCTTTATCAATGGCAGCTGACAAAGGTTGGAGATGTTCCATACCAGCTGTTTGGAAGAATTCAGAAGTGTCACTAGGTTTCACTATTAGCATCTGGAATTACAATCATATCTTAGTTTAGTGTAATTATTCCCCAAGTTGGAGGGGGAAGCATCTGTTCTTTGGAATGAGCTTCACTTGTCAGAAAATATTACAAGAAACAACAGGTATGCAGTTTTTGAAGAAACAAGGTCAAACTGCAGTCGGTCAAACTAGTCTGTGTCATGTACCAATGGTAACCTGTTTGCATGTTTGCAAATGCTAGTTGTATTTTAAAATCCCAAAGGTTAAATTTGGCTGCCTTTGTATGCCACCTGTGGAAAACTGAGCATTTTGGATATGTGATTTAATTTATTTGAGAGCTATGGGGTGAGAGATTGTTAGTGAAAGTGAAAAAAAGTACTAGTTATTTGAAGAAATAGGCTGAAATAAGAAGTGCTTTGAAGAGATGCTGTCATATATTCATGTTTATGTAGTTTCTAGCACAGTAGTGTGATACTATACATACAGTATTAACTTTCTAAATGTAGTTATATGTATAGAAAGGAGGCAATCAGTTGTAAGATCTAAATTATGTAGTACAATATACGAGAGAAAAAAGATCACTCTTTGGAAAGTAGTAAATATGTACGCATAGATCACTTGTATTCAGAATTTAAAAGATAAATCCTTACGTGTAAATCATGTGAGTTATTCTAGATCAAATATGCTGGCTAGTTTTGAAAGGGTTTTTTTACACACAGCTCAAATGTAGAGATTTGAATAGTTCAAGCCTCAGGTTATATACAGCGTGCAGAAGTGCTCTTAAAAACAATATGCCATTTGCAAAGTAGGACTGAACTTAATGAGATACTTACATAAGGGTTTCATACTGCTAGTGTGACAGCAGTGCTACTGGCGAGGAAGGAAACTGCCATTTGGCTTTGAAATGTCAATACTAATTAATGAAGTCATCTTTAAATAAGATCCCAAGTTTTATTCGTGCTGAGAAAGCAGCCAACTCACATACTGGGAATTTTAAGCTGTCTGAAGAGTAGTATTTTCTTTTCAATAGAGTTGGAGGAAATTTCTTTTGAAGTGTGAAAGAGCTAAATTATGTATAGTGTGACTGGGCAAAAATAAAGTAGAAGTTGTCGTATTTGGGAGGTACAGAAGAACACAGAGAAATTATTTAGGCAAATGGAAGACTAATTATGTATCTGAAAAAGAATGAGGGAGAATCAGAATTAATAAGAGAAGAAATGTATTTTTCTGTGAAATAGTCTTCCAAGAAATGTAATAGAAGTCTGCTGACTGGAATTAAAAATGATAAGGGAGAATGCTGCTGACTGTGAGGAGAGTGTGTATTCATGTGATTCACTGCTCTGAGTACTGCATCTTTGAGTGGCAGCCTGACTATTCCCTGACTGTCTAAGTATGACAGATTCAGCTGGTTTTATACCTGCCAGCTGTTTACCATTTAATCCTTGACAACTGATTTAAATGACACAAAATCAGATCCTTCAAAATGTACCCTATGGATCAAAGTTTTGCAGAAACCCTAAAGGCTTTCATGTCTTATATACATGCTAACCTATTTCTTGAAAGCTCTTTAAAGCTCCATGCTCCAGGTGACTGATTTGTGATAGGGAGGAAGCGGGTTGAGTGGCTTCTCACCTATTCTGACTGACAGACATTGAGAAGGGGGATTCATAGGAACATGCTACACCTGCCTGTGAATCAGCAGGCATTTCTGTGATGATGTGCTAACTGAATATAGGAAGTACTCCGTGCCAGGCTCCAAAATTTAGACCCACTGGATTAGATTACTGTTTAAGATGTATTTTGTAATAGAATAAATACATGTGTGTTAAAAGCATAGCTCTAGCTTGAGAATGTATAAGGTGAAAAGCTGGGACCATGTTGCCAAGTAATAGTTTAACTAAAGCAATAGTTATTTTATTCTGTACATCATATTTTGTTACATGGCATAACTGTGGTGACACCAATATTGGTAGAGATGTATAATTCATATCTTTGTACTTTGGGAGACATAAGTTGTCACCTTCAACATAATCCTTTGTGAAGCTGGGACCTATGCATCCTGTCAGGCCTAGTATATTTGGAGAAGCTATGTATACTTTTTAATGCTTCGTGCATAGCAGGAAAAACTGCTGATGCTGTGAACTTGGGGAGATTTTTGTTAATGCTGTAATTACTTGCTGCTCAGGTAAAGTGAAGATGTTATTTAAATAACTGAGCAAACAAAATATTTGTGTATTATTTTTTTGTTTTCCTTTGAACTAATGCATCATTCATACTGGAATTTGGTGTGTTAAAACTAAGTCTCAGAAACAGTTCAAAGTTTACTGAATTGCCTATATGTAAAGAATAATGATAAATTTTAATCCTAAATAAATGGTTTGTATAATTCTGTGTCATGGCTATAGTACACTGTTTCAGATGTGTCGCTTCCAGGTTTTTATTAATGAACCTTATTCCTTTTTAACATATTTTAGCTAAAAATTGCTAGAAAGTTGCATGTCATAGTTTTATGAAATGCTTTTAAATCTTGAGTGATTCAGAAATTGTACATTTCATTTATGACTTTAAGCAAATTTTGACTGAGATTAATTTTTTTTTCATAATATGGTGCATGAAATATTAGGCAAGTAGTAATTAAATAACTTGATAATGTGATAAACCATCCTGACATTATTGTGAAATAAGAAAGTACATCCCATTGTTTTTGTTCTTCTCCTTGCTAGGATAGGTAGTTACAGCTGATCTGCAACTTGACTGAATGTATATCCAAGTTTGTTATATCTGAAAATAAAAAAAAAAACTCATTTCTTAATAAATATAAACTGCAAACATATACATTAGCAGTTGTTTTTTACCAATTTTGCAGTATATTAGATTTCTACCCTTTTATTGGTATAGAATCAAACACCTTAATTTATGCATTGCTAGAGCTCCTTGACACTGGCAGTCATACTTCCCTGGTGGTGTTCCGTTGCTGTCTATCTGACGGAGCAGTCTGTACTAGAGACTCTAATACCTTAGTAAATTGGATATTTTATCACTTTTGGAAAAGCACCACCCCTCACCTTTGAGTGGAGCTCTTACTGGCTTTATGAAATCATGAAGTTCAAAGACTTAAAAGTACACATTCAGATAAGTTTAATGGTAATAATAAATGAGAATTGTTATCTTCGTACTTCTCCCTTCATATTATTGTTACCAAATGTAGCCAGAGCTAGTGGTGCCAATTTGGTCAGATTGCTTTGATAATTTTCTTATTTCCGACTAGTATGTATTTCTTGGTGGCAGAATCAGCAGTGGTATGTTTGAATACGAGTAGAATAAATCCAACTTTAGAATGGAATCTGAATCTAATTCATTTCCTTCTAGCACACCTGACTTTAATTTTTAATGCCTAGCTAGGCACAGTGCTAAGATCAAAGTGAAATAAAGAGAATGGAGTAAAGCAGTTCTTCGAAACTAAAAAGAAAAATGGCATAGCATTGCATAATCTTTTATATATGAAAGAAGTACTGGGCCTATTTGCCATTCACTTAGGAATAAATCTGCAGTAAATTTACTAACGGTAATTATGCCACTGTAAAACCTTATTTATCCAGGAGAAAAATCAGGCCCACTATATTTATTGCCTAAAAGATACCTTGATACGACAGCAGAAATATCCATTCATGTCTCCAGACAGGCACAGAGTCTGGAGCCTGTCTTTACTGCTCTGTGTTTAACCCCATGCCAGAGTGACTGTACACCACGGGAACTTCTGGGCATTGTTCCCTGTAGTGCATACTGATGATCTTGACTGTGGGTGAGAAGCTGCTAAAGGTACACATGAATCTGTGACCTCTTCTTCTTAAAGCGGCTGTTGATAGAGAGTACTAAGAGTATGTAAAATTACATTTTAGATTTGAGTGAAATACCTGCTGTGACCTATCCAAAAATCTTAATCTATGGTTAAGTCTGTATTTTTGTTGTGGCTGTCCTGGGAGCCATAAATAGTTTGATTTGAATGTTTATTTTAAAAGAAATAATCTATGACTTTCGAGAGTTTTAAATTTTTTGCATGTCAGGAGGTGGATGTGATAGTAAGCAGCTGAACAAATGTGAAGAACTTCGAAGTATAGAATTTAGACTACATGTGAAGGTAATAGAAAACAGGAATTGGATAATTTAGTTGCAAAAGAGATCATCCCTGTGAACTGTCCATGGGAGCTAGTCTTGTACCTTGTGTTAGATTTACAAAATATGATTTCTTGCATGACATTTTACATGTTCAGCAGTTGTTAGCACTCTTGAATTGTTCCTGAGTTTTGTACACTGTCATCTTATGTAATGTAATATAATGAAACCTCTGCCTTGGAACATATGAATTGCAACACCTTCCATGAGTCCCTGTAAATCATTCTAACTTTGGTGGGGGAGAAGAGAAGTCACCTCATAGACAGCTAGCTGCAGGCAGTGCAGCAAAATGAACCAGTCCATGCCATCAGCCTTGTGAGCTGCCTTCCTTGGCAAGGTAGGCGCTTTTCTCCTTTGGGCATGTTGTAATGCTGACAGCAGTGTTTAATGCTGACAAATACATCGTACTGAGACCTGCTTTACAATTCACGCTGCAGGACATTTCTTGGTAAAGGCTAAATCTGTTTTTTTTGGAGGAGGGGGTTAGGTGTGGGGAAAGGTTGGGCAGTGTTGCAGCCACTGACTGCTTGTCACTGTGCCTTAAGTATTCTGCTGCAAAACCTGTCAAAATACCCCAAACCCACAAAAAGGCATAGGAACAGAACTGGAAGATTTGCTTGGGTTTTGATTAAGTTTTAATACACTATTTACAGACTACCAGATTGACACTCTTAGACTACTTGTACTAATGCTAAAATAAAAATTCTCTGAGTACAGCAGCAGAAAATAATCTTTATATGTGCTTAGTTCTGGAATAAGCTCTTCCCTGTCTGACAGCTTTTTAGCATTGAGCTGGCCATCATTCAATCGTTTAAAATGTCCAGACTGTTCATAATATCTCTCATCTGAATGGAAGACACTGAAAATGAAAGTGTTGTCAGAATATTGTAGCTTCCTTGTTACGCAATGCTTAGGTTTTTTAAAAGAATTTTAGTTGTTTAAATGTGTCTCTTGAAGAGAATGCCTGATGAAAATTAAAATATGTAATAATTTTAATGTGTGCAGAACTACAGAGATAAGTAGTCAATGTGTAATATATTTTGATATAGCCATCATCTCTAAAGGGCTTCAAAGTGTTCTTAACTGAAAACTCCTAACTTGCCACTCTTCTGAAGGTTTTATTTAGTGTCTGTCAAACCCACAACGGAGAGGGGCACATTACAGGTAGTGACAGAAGTGAACATGGAGCTACGAAGGCTTAATGCTGTGGGAGAGAAGGCTGCATCTGACACTGGCTGAAACTTCTCACCATCCTGTGTAATTCTTTGAGATAAACTTTTAAATATCTGGCATTAAGAGAACAAAAAAATACATCAAAGAAAAAAAATATTACAAGTGTGTTATCAATTCCAGTATAGTATGAGGTTAATGTCACTGACACTGCAATAGCAGATGACCTCCAAAAGCATTATCAGGACATTAAAATGAATTTTCCTGTAATTGCCATAGGAGCAATTGAGTGTTCTTAATAGATCCTTTCAATAAGGCTTTTGCAAAAAGAAAAATGAGTAAGGATGCATGAATAGAAAAGTAATAGCAAATGAATAGAAAGCCAAATGACTAAGGATGGCTACACTGATTAACAAAACCCAGGCAGCGATGACCTAATGAAAAACTGGGTTGGGGAAAAAAAGCATTTGTGTCTTTTTTTTTTTTTATTTTACAGTTGATGGTATTAGAATGAGGCTAAGTTAAATATACAAACCTGCTGGTTTTGAGGAAGAGGCACATGAGAAAGGAAATTCAGTGAAAGAGTAAAAAAAAAAGGTAATTTTTTCATACCAAAAGCAAACTGTCTTAAACACAGAACTACGTCAGATTATTTGTACTTCCTGTTCAGACATTTATATAAAAGCATTGCTGTGTTACCTTTGCTGCTATAGAAAATCTAAACTGTTCAGCAGATGTTGATTAAAGGCATTCAAGTTGCTGCGTTTAACATTTCAGTTTAAGTTTAGTGGTGCTTTGATAGTTTATACTTCGAATGACTGTGTCTGGCCTGCAGTAACTAATGGTGAAACTCAATATGTGCATTGTCTTTCATGCAGCTATAGTGCAAATATTAAATTACATCTCATAGTAACAGGAATCCTAATTCTCTGATGAACAACATTCTGAGCACTTCAACTCTTTAATTGATAAAAACCTATGTACATTGACCATATGTTAATTTAGAATGATTAAGAAAAGACATCTTTAAAAAAGGGGGCAGGGAGATATGTTACCCTTCTGCAAAGCTTTCTTTCATGTAAAGTCATTATACTGTCCCTTATATATGAATATGGATGGCCTCTGTAACCAGGGAGCTAAAAAGAAACTTTCCAATAGGAAAGGTAGTATTATTTCTGACTGATTACTGCCTAACTGTTTAAGCTCCTCTGCTGGTTTTTTCCCTCCTTTTTACCACTGGCACTTAAGGAAACTCATATAAAAATAGTACCATGTGAAACTGGGTTCTCTATTACAAGCTCTTGAATGCAATTTCTAAGGGCAGGATGCTCTTCTAGTACAAATCAACATAGCTATATTGAATTCATATAGCCATCCTTTATTTATTGTAGCTAGGAGGCAAGCCTGTTATTTTTACTTTCGATGTAAAAATTTTTGCTGTTACAGATTTTTCTTCATCTAAAATTATTTTCCATTTTTAGAGCTTTCCTTCTCCCTCTTCAACCTGTCTACCCCATTTCTACTCTGAAAGTAAGGAAGTATAAAGTTTAGTATTTTTCCTCAGTTGATTTTGATGAAATATTATATTATTATTTGCAATATTTTACAGGGAAACTGGGAAGTAAAAAAATATTAGAAATCTCTGAATAATTTTGCAAGGCTGTAGGAAGAGGTTTGTAATTAAGATTTAAAGATGACAGAGCAGTTTTAAAGTGTTCTACTTGCAAGGGGTTTTTTTTCCCCTTCAGGTGTGAAATGTCTGTGATTTAGGTGTTCTATAAAGTCAATTTACCATTTAGAATTAAAAGCAATACACTTATCTGAAAGTCTCTGAATTATTGAAAGCATACTGAAAGTTCTCTATGTTTTGGAGCAATTAAACTAACACTAAATGTCAAGTGAATTACCTGTCTGTACTTTTGAAGTGCATACCAAATATTTCTAATATTGTCATACAATTCTATGTAAAAGACATGTTATGGAGCTATTAACATAAGGAGACATATCAGTTACTGTTATAATGTAATTTATGACCAGAAGCTTCTAACAAAATTAGTTGTAGCATGCTGCAGTAAATGTTAGTTATTTGCTATACTCATAATTGTATATGGTCTGAGTTACACTGTCCTGTAGAACAGTGTGATGTGTAAAGTGCATTTATTTTGTTTTTGTCTAGACTCTATCTTTTATAGTTTTCCACTGGAGTCAAAACTGTAGGAGTTGCTTAAATGAGGTATATGTTGAGTTTCAAATTCAACCCTTACAAAGCATGTTAAATGTCTCTTTAAACTTTCCAGGAAAAGAAATAAAGGTATTCTTTTCTTTCACTCAAGCTGCTGATTTAAAGGATAACCTTAAGCCATCAATAGAAATATATAGTGGTGTTGGTAAAAACAAACCAGATATTCTGAAAGTATTACAATGCATATGTACATAAATGAAAAGTATGTGAAAAATAGGCAAAACACCCTGGGAGTCCACTGGTCATGATAGAGTTAAATTTGGTGTTAATTTTTTAACGGGATTGTCAACATAGTTATATATGATATCTCAGTGGAGCTGTGGCTTACTAGGCTTGAAGTATTTTATTATAAAGCATACTTCTGAATTGAATGTGGAAAGAATAAACATAAGATAATAGGAATAAAGTAAAAACATCCTTCATGTAATTAAAAAATGTAATAATTCCTGCATTTATTGAAGTTAATTGAAGAAGTATGAAAAGGGATAAATGGGCAACTACAGTTAGGATGAGGGGGACTCACTTGGAGTGAGAAGGCAGATTTTTATCTTGGAATATTTAGAAAATGTTCCTCAGTGTTTCAATTAGAAAAAACCCAACAAACCCAAGTTTAAATGCAGATGGGGAAAAAGAATGGAGACCAGCCTGAAAAAGAAATTTAGTGTTAACGCCAGGAGGCTGAAGGGAACTATTGATGTCAATAGTTGCAATGGGATATGGTTGTAAAAATTGCCAATATTTCTGTCTGTGGGAATGCTGGATAGCAAACCAGAAGATGATAACCTCTCTCTAGAAGGCCTTTGTGTCATCACACCTGAAAAACCATGTTTGATTTCAGACACCTCCTTGTCAGAACAGTAGTGTAAATGTGAAAGAGACAAAAGTAGTTAGAGACCTGACAGGTACAGGTATCTGGCTAAAACTAATAGAACTTAGGGGTTTTATTTTTAGTTCTAATATTCTGAAAATATAAATATCACAAAAGAGGAGAAATTATTTCAGACAGTTGAAAACTCAGTAAATGAGTAGCATGAAATCAAATTGACAAGGAGATCTGTTAAGTGATTGGATAGCCTTCAAATAGGAAAGGAAATTCAATTACTGTAGATTTTTCAGTGCTAGGTGTAACTTAGGCCAGAGTCCTGGAAAGGATCTTAGAGTATCATACTGTGTTCCACTGCCCACAAGCAGGATTGGAAGGAGATTGTTACAGTGAATGAAAACATTGCAGTTTCTCTAGGGATTAAGCCAGGCTTCCAGCCTCTCTGTATCACAACCTGCTCAACCTTTTCACTTTGAAGGGAAGTACACTTTGTAATTGTGCCTGTTATTCAGAACTCTGGATGATGGCTCTTTTCTGTAATTAAAAATAAATCTCTTCTGAATGTCTGTCTGGTTTCTTATCTTCATAATTTTCCTAAGTATGTAAAGTCATAACTCAGGATAAGTTATGGTAAATTATTCCTTGTGTTATTTTCCTAAACTCTTTTTAGTCTTTTATTGATGGAGATTGTTCCTGTTTCACTGCTTTGGTTTCTTTGATGAATGCTGCTCGTTGATCAGGACTATATTGCTCTTTAATGAATATGTTGACTTTAGTAACATTCTGAAGTGAAATAATTGTATTTAAAATGAAATAATATACTTTTTAGCTTCTGATTGGGTACTAAAACCTAAATCTGCTCTCAGAACAAATTGGTCATCTATCTTAAAGCTTCTGTTAATTTTCTATTTCTCTATATCTTTCCCTTTATATATGTGTATATTCTAAAATACTGCACACAGTATACACGTCTTGTGCTACTTCCCATTCATGTTATCCAGCATGTTGATTTCTCTGTGTTTATTTCTCTGGAAGACTTCCCATACTACTGTCTAACTGGCTCTTGCTTTCTTTCTACAGCCCTTGAGTTGCCTGTTCTTACTCTATTTCTTTTGTAGCTTCCCTTTTCAGTATTCCCGGTTGCCCAACACTTGTCTGTACAACTTCTGCCTTTCTTCCCACCACCTGTTAACTTTTTTATGAGATGTGCTGTTATTTTTTAATTTGGGCAGAGGTCTTCTCAACTGGTAGGGACATAAAAGGAATTGCAAGATACAAAGTAAAAGGTAGATCACTGTTAATCTTAAATGATTTGCGTTAATGTAAGTCCACCAAAGCGGCTTTTTATCTGTATGTGAGTTTACATGTATATAGACTTAGAGTATATATACTTCCCTGGCTTGCATACGACATAGTGTAACAGTTTTCCATGCAAAGCTGTCTTGAAAAATTATTGCATGAGTTGATATATCCTTTTTATATGCACTTCTACCAAATACTATGAAACTGGCCATGAATAACAAATTGTCAGATGTTTTCAAGTACCTGAAAGGTGGGATTGAGCAGAAAGGTATAATTCTCCATGGTTAACTTGAAGAAGTGATACAGGTCATATTTTCAGGTGCTCTCAATGTCCAGTTAGGCTAGACTTCACAAAAAAGTTCAGCAGTCATTACTCTGTAACATGTAAAATGTAGGATGTAGGAATTCATACTCAACTAACCTAGCTTGAAAATCTGGGCTTGAATACATACAGACAGTTGTTATAAGTATTACCTTGTTAAGAATGAATGTCTAGCTCTTCTTATTTCCTAACTGGAATTATGTGTTAGTCTATTTTGTATTATTATATTTACTATCTGGAAAATACCTATCACATTTTGAGTTATATCACAATAAATACATATAATGAGAGCAAAAACTTTTCAATGGATGTCTCACAAACTGAGTCCTGCTTAGAAGAGTCCAAGAGTCAAGCTGTTTTGTTCAGAGAATTTATTGGTCCCTGAAGAGAAGGAGACAGAAACTGAGTATTTCCAGATACACAAGTGGATATTATCAGCTCAGGCTTCTTTTGGCTAGCTTCCTGGTGAAGGTTAATTTTAGCATTAAGTTCCAGCTCTTTCTCAGCTAGAGTCTGGCAACAGAAGCCAAACTTTCAGTCCAGGAGCTCCTTTCTGTGTGACAGCCTTCTCTCTTGGCTCAGTTTGCCCACTGACCTGCTTTTATAGCCCTGTAAAAGTATCAGCTGACTTGAGGGCAGATCCCTTCTTTAAGCAGCCCTAGAGTTTTCTTTCTATATGAAAAATCAGTGCATGCATCTTCATTCTTAATGCTTGTTGATTCCTCTGAATCTTTGCTATACCCACCATTTGAATCCTGTATTATCTAGAATACAGGAATCTAGAATCTCAGTAAATAACAATGGGTGAAATATTTCCTGCAGTGATTGCACAATGAAAGAAACATGCTACTTTTGGGAGAATAAGAAAAGAGATTTCTCACTTCTGATCACCAACTTTAATTGCATTTGCTTCTATTTATTGATGCAATAGGATGCTTGCAGTTTCTGAATGTACATGAGATAATAGGCTGATGTTTCCGGTGATAGAATAAAGAACACTTCTTTTTTTCTAGACACATATAGCAGCACTTCGTTGCAGGTACTGACCAGAGTATATGCATATTCCCAGAAAATGGTAAACTTCCAATCCTCTTGAATCTTTTTGGTTTAGATACCATAATGATCCTTTATGCTTCTGTACTGTTTTCCCTGAGGCTTCACTAATACTCAGTTGACACTCCATATGTTAACAAACTCAATCATACAGAACATGTAATGGCATGGGAAATACTTGCTCCTTATGTGAGTAGATCTCTTGATTCTACCATGGACTTACTTCCTTTCCTCAGCCTACTTTAGGAAAGTTTAATTACTGTGTACCATCTGTTCAGAAGCTTGATATCAATTCAAATTTCATGTCTTCATGAATCATATCCTTTTTGTTCCTTGCAGCTTTACAACCATACTGTGGTGAATGTGTTGAGTAGACTATCAAATGGATAAATAGGGTAAACATATGTGACTAAACTGTTTAGTAGCAAGAATGTCTTCTAGACCTTAAAATATTCCTGTATTCCTAAGTCACAAGCTCCTTAGGACAGTGATTTGTTGTAAGCAAACCTGACAAAACTCTTGTATTAACTTACAATTTAAAAGCAACTGTTAGTGCTGTTCAGGTGATAGAGCCCTACAGCTATGGGACAGCTAAGAGTGGTTCAAGGGCTGAAATTTTGTTTGTAGAGCTTCTATGGAAAGTGGGCTTCAGGTACTGCAAACCCGTGAAGACCTTATTTCTTTTCAGGTTACTGTGCCTGTGAAGTATGTGAGAATTTTGAGAACAGTTCATTGGGTTATCAACTAATGGGAAAAGGAAATGTAAGAAATGCATTTCCCTACTTTTGTGGAGCAAAATAATAAGACATTCTAATAAAATAATGCTAAAAAAGCATTTTCGATAAAGTATGATATATTACTGCAATCATACTATAGACATTGTAAAAATACAAAAATATAAATAAAAGTATGAATTCTTCTGTTTTCCCTTTCCAGAATAACAATTGTTAATGGTAATAGAATCATTTAGGTTGGAAAGGAACCTTAAGATCATTGACTGTTAACCTTGGTGTAGAAATTGCATATGAAATTTTCAGCCTTATTTGTTCCTTTAAAATAAAAGAAAAAAAAATCAAAATTGAAAGCCACATTGGAAGGTAAGTATCTGAATTCTCATTAATGGCCTCAGAAATATCTCCACCTTTGCAGTTTGAGAGGAAAAGATAAGAAAGATACTGATGCAGAGCTTGCTGCCATTACTGATAGTTCAAACAGGAAGTCTAACAACTGCAAGCAGAGGTATACCCTGTCTTGGTGTCTCTCCTCGTGGAGACCCTGTTGGTGCTAGTAGGGAATTCAGTATGAAAACATAAGAATTAATAAGGTACGTGGTGGCAGACTTGGGAGTTCATTTACAAGACAGCCACTTCTGCTGTTGCCATCTTTTTATTTTTGTGGTTGTTACAAATGTGTGTATCCATTTGATATATTTTTTCTTCGTTTCATTCTTTGGAAATTCCCATCTCCAGATGTCAGCATCTGTGTAAACTCTTGTTTGTCTGGTATATTATTTATGTTTGGTTGCTACTGCAGCTTTTGTGTTCAGCAGTAAGAGCATCATTTTTTTATCCGAAGTACTGCTTTCTATATTCTGGTCTTTGTTTGCATATTTGTTACGATTTTCAACTTTCTTTTTGGAGGCATAATGTCATCTTTGCTACTCATCTTGCATATCCACTTTCTCTCTAATGGTAGTATCTTCAGGTATTTTTCTTCCTTATTCAGTTGCTTAAGGAGTGGGCCATGCATACTGCATAGCTGATTTCTTTTGAAGAGTGCTTGCAGTTTATAATCTGTCTCATGTCCTGTTGACACTACTGTAAATTTATACATTCAGTTTTTGCTTGTGAATAAACAAAAACGAGTTGCCCTCTCTTTTCTGCATGATTTCATACCAAGTGCAGAAATAGAATACGCATCTCCATTTTATCAATTTCTTTTTCTATTAACTTCATATGTGGGTTAATTTGCAGTATGCATTTTAATGCTTTATTTAGTACACTAGTGACAGTTTTTGCAGGTTAACAAGAAATTGGAGTTAAATATGCAATAGTCCTGGAATACAAGTGGTAGCAAGCATGAAGCAAGCACTTTCTTCTTCAGCTCAGAATTCCAGCTGAATTCACAGTGCTCATTTTGTGAAGAGAGTTTATGCTAGCTACTGAGCAAGGCAGAGATCAAATTCTCATGCAGTCTTTCACAAGTGTCTTTACACATAGCCTTGCCTAACAAAATTAGTTGTACTTAGTATGTCATCCCAAGACTTGACATTTGTTCTCTATGAAATGGTACACTTGGCTTATTTAACATGTCAGTGCATATTACAAAAGACAGCATAAATCCATGGGGCATAGTTTCCCTGTAAGTACTCAGCTGACAATGTTAATACTGAATAATAGTAGCATTTTGTAAGTATAAAGGTGTGTCTTAGGTAAGTTATTGTTTTGTGTTGTTTTATTGGAGCGATTTTATACAGAGTTGTTTTAAAAAGGCATTATATGCATTAATACAATAAATAATGTGATAACATTACCCAACAAAATGTGATGAAAAAGAGATGAATTGATTTCACCAATAAAAAAATCATGTGACAAATGCTTTAATTTCATTTGTGAAATGATGTAGTATTTTATATTGCACTGTTTCTGTGAGGACAGCAATTAGAATTTGAAGCCTTACATTGCTTAAACACTGTGTAATATCCTCCTGATCCGAAGCAGTTATTACTTTGTTAGAGACAGGTTTGCATGTAAAGATTTGCAAGTTCAAATGAAGCAAAAGGGAAGATGGTTCTGGTATAGTGGATAAAATGGGCACAAGCAGGTGTTTCTTAACAATGTAAGTCTAGTGGGTAGAAAAGAAAAAATCATCTTTGGTATAAGAATAATGAACAACCATAAAAGTTTTCAATCCAGAGTTTAAATCTGATCAGCTGTGTAATCCTAACAGCAGAAACTTGATGAATTTAAAGAAGCAGAAAATGTGTTATGTAAAAATGCTGTAACTTCAGAGGGAAACAATGTAAGTGTACCTGAGGAAAAATACTCTGTTCACTTTTTTTATGGTTTCTTACTATGGTCTTATGTCTCTTTCTGTTTTTTAAGTTTGTCAAATAGAGCAAAATTCTGAAGGATTATTTTCTTTCCTGCTTGGACTATGTGAATTGGAAAGGTAGCAATAGGGTAATTACTAGCTCATGCCACTCCTCTATTGCTCTTGTCATCAGGTTAATGTGAGAGCTGATGTCTGAAGCAGTATTTGCTTCATTAGCTCCTTTGTGACAGTTGCTGTGCAGCTGCACTTTGCTACTTTGAACTGTAGACCTAAAGGAAGTTTAGGTAACAACTATTCAGACAGATCAGTCCTCTTTTGTGAAAACCTTACAGACCCATTGGAGACTGCTTTCTTCTTGGATATGCATCGTATCCCTGGCTGGAAATGTTTTACGTAACGTAAAGGGTTGTGTACAAGTTGTGGACAGCTTTACAAATGCCTTTATTATCTCTGGTTCAGTAACCTACTGTCATTGATAATGTAGGATTGAACTGGTCATAATGCTTTGGGCCATCTGAAATCTCTGATGTTTAAGAAAGTCTTGTGGAGCAAAATAATGAAAGAATATAAAGCTAAAAGATGCTGTTGGACCGTGAGGTGTGTTGTAATCTGGAGTATAATGTTGCTGTATTACTCCAATTTGGAAAACATAAATTTGGAAGCTAGTAACAGGAAGGCACTCTGGAAATATTTTAAATAAGAACATACTGTGCAATAGGCAAGAAGCTGTATTCTCTTGAGAAATAATTGGACGTTTTGGTAGGTATTGGAACTGCTTATGAAATCTGAGAGTATTTTATCATGTCATGATTAGATTAGCAAGCTTTTTTCCAATTACCTTGGAAAACCCAAAGATTAGTGCAAACCCTATACTTTAATAGATATATTTAATTGCAAGGAGCAAACTCCCATTTTTATAGCATTTTAGAGAGCTTTATATCATAGTATCTTTTTTTAAGGTAACATTTGTTTTAATTTTTGGAATCTATATGTATTTTGACTTTTGAAAAAAATATTCCTAATTAATACTTTTCTGTCTACCTGCTTAAAAGGAAGGAAACCAAAGTAAAAGTTAGTGGTACTGCATGATGGAACACTTTGGGGGCTAGTCTCTTTCGAAACAAAAGACAATTCTGCAATGTCAAACTGTTGAAGTAGAAGTTCCCCTTCAATGAACTCATTTTGGTAATTGAAATCCTGTTTAAACTGAAAAAATGTATTTAGGGCATATCATGAATGTTAGTGCAAAGCTATGGAGCCACAGCTTCCCCCTCTCGCCCCATAGGGTGAAACTTCAAATAGCTGTGGTAAAGCCTGTTAATTTTAAATATTCTGGCTAACCTGATATTTAATAACTGATAAAAATTTCTGGCTGAAGATCTATAGTGCTTTCCAAAAACTATGCCTCTGTATATTGAGCTTTCAGGTAGTAATATTTTTACAGGCATGGTAGGGAAAAATGATTTCATTTTTTTCCTGAGTATTTCGTTACAAATTATGCATGCACACACACACATAAATGAATGGAGATGTTAGGACATCTGTACATACTTCTATTTTACTGAGTCACTATCAAAGCTGATTTCATGTTCTGGGATATACTGAGATGTTTCTGAAAAGGGTCACATGAGGCAGAACATTTATTATGAGTCTTACTAATAAAAATAAATTGTATGTAGACATTTAGAGTATTTGCATTTGAACAATACCTAAGCATTTTTTTTCTGTTTTCATTAATAGATGCGGCTTTTTGTCTTTTATGTATATCTATGAGGCAGCTGCATAAGTCTGAGATGAGTTCTAAGATTTAAAGTAGTTAATGTTCATGTTAAATGAATGCTGTTGTTTGTTAGATCTCTTTTTCTTGTAATTCCATTAACTGTTCAAAGCAGAATGTAACAAAACTTGAGAAATTGTTCAGTAGCATTTTTTTTTCCTTAAAATAGTGAGGGTTTGGTTTTTTTTTTTGTAAATAATGACTATGAAACACTAAAATGTCCTGTTTCCTCCCCTGTGTTTCAGTTCTAAATTAAAATTAAACTAAACTTGTATTATTGATCTACCTCACTGGAACAGACATGACCTGTGTTTTAAGACAAAATGAATCTCAATGAGTTCATCTTAGAGAAATATAGAATAGAACAAAATGAATTATAACATTAAAACCCCACTGTTACAAAATACTTGTTGTTTGAGTTATTTAAAACTCAAATGCAGAGCTGAGAGGAAAGTATGTGGCTTCATGGTTTCACTAGCTAGGCCCAGAAAGCTTCTGATAATTTCTCTCTTACACTTTAATGCGTATCTCTAAAGGCAAATTGTTATAACATGGAACATTTTCTTTTATTATAGAATTTTCTTGCAGATTCCTTGGTACACTACCTTAATTTTGATAATGAAAGTAATTTTCATTTGAGAATTCAGGTTACTACAGAATTTTAAAATCTGTCTGCGGGTGAGGTTTAATTTAATCCCTTGAGTATTTAAGAGACATTCCTAAGACCTCACCAAAAAGTTACAAGATTAGCACTTGCAGTTTATTGACAGGATGCCTCATAGGAAAGACATTTATCTGTAAGGGCATTGTTTTTTAAAAGGGACTAAAGTCAGTTTCCGGGGATAAACATGTTATGAAATACAGAACGAATTTTGGGGGCAGTTCCCCTTCAGACAGTTCATGCACAGGGACATAACAGTTTACAGAGTTAAAAATTACAGGTTGACAAAACTACACAGTAAGTAATTTCCGAACAGATAAAAATATAAGTGCTTGAGGATTAAGAATGTCTTAACAGCCCCTGGCATAAATTGAATTCAGGCATGTGCAAAAGTAAGTCACTATTCAGCAATAAAATTGTATCCTTGCATATATGCTTGTGCCTAAATAAATGCCGGAGAGTGACAGAGGTTACCAGAGGGTTTGTTGTTTTTTCTGGGTTTAAAAACCCTGGAAAAACTAAGTCATATCTTGTGTTCCAGGATTTTAGCATGTGAGGCTGCTCAATCTCTTCGTCTCCCGTAATCTTTTTGAGAGAACTCTTTGTGCTTAGCTGGTCATAAAATCTTGTCTGCATTCGCAGTCCTTTACTAATCCCGTGCCCATCCCAGCAACCAAACGAATACTCTGTGGTACTGATTTTACTTTCACATACCTCAGTGTGGTCCTGTTCCGATCAAAGTATTTCCTTCAGATTTATATAGCACAAATAGAAGAATAATCAGATTCTTTCCTCTTACTTTATCTATGGGACTATGCATTGAATGACTTATTTTAAAGCAGTTGTGATTCAATGGGGATGTTTTTAATTTGCTGCCTGTTCTCTTTACCTCTGAGGAAAGAATTTTGTAAATGCTGAATAATTTTAGAACATGTTTTCTTGGTTAAGGGTTGGATCATATTTTAAATTAGTTTTAAGAGGAAGGAAATAGTGTAAATGCTGTGGAATTCAGATAAGCACTGTGCATAGGAAATAAGTACTTTAATTTAGGGTGCCTAGAATTGGTAGGTCAAGCTGCTGCTAATAAAGGACCAGATCTTAAGTTTGTTTCAAAGAACGTGTAATCAATATGCACTCTCCTGTTTTATTTCCCTTTTTGCTAGAGAATTTATTTTGGTGATGATGATATGTGCAATTGCTGAAATATTCCACAGGGTGTCATGAGGTAGTTGTTGGAATCGTTAATACTTGGATGAAAGTAAAGAAACATAGTGTGCAGTCCTCTGAATGCCAGTTAATGTAATTTTAGATGTGACTAATACACATGCCATAAAATAAAAAGTTCTTAACTCATTAACACATGTATCGTATTTCTGTATCTGTATAAAATATACACACGAAGAAAAATATTACGAGAGGTGGTTTACAAGAGTGAGCTATTCTATGTCAGGTCTTCCCAAAAAGCCTTTCTATATGTACCTTAGTATTTTATAGTTTACAGAGCAAGTGGAATCTTTGGCTGTAGCAGTAATCTGACATACCAAACTATGTAGACAAACCCCAAAGATCTACAGTGCTTGTATTTGCCGTACTATTATAAAGAATTTCTAATTGGAATGTGCTCCTCCAAACTGACTTTCAAATTTTATTTTACTTTTAATTTTTATTTAAGTTCTTTTAAAATTTAAACTTATTTAAACAAGCTTTATACAATGCACACAGCTGAACTCTGGATTTTATGATTTGTTAATTATAGATACATATGATGTCAAAACTTAACTTCAGGCTTCTTTTCCTGCACATGTGTAATATAGCACAAGGAGAATTTTTACCAAAGTATGCTGCAAATTAAAGTGTGTTTGGTTATGGTGATGCATTTTTGTATATGGAGACTAAATTTTTATTGACATAAGTGTTGACTTCTGCAGAGCTGCACATGCACTGAATTCAGCTTCAGGTTTGTAAAAGAATCTTTAAATACAATTAACAGTAATTATGAGGGATCCTGCTTCTGTTAAAATCTGAATTTCTTTAAATGGAAGTTATATTGGCCATGAGAAACATTACATTACGTTATGAAATGAACAGCAAAAATTGATTTCAGTAGCAACAGAACGTGATCCAAAGTGTAAAATCACCAATGAAAGTAAGAATTTGGATCTCTGTTGACAGTAATAATTTCTCTAATTTTAACAGCATATTTAAAACCTGTTTTGAGCAGATGACACTGTATGGATTTAGGCATATCTGGCCTACATATTAAAATAGTAGAAATAATATAGACTTACTAATTATTATTATAATATAGACAAAATAATAGACTACTTATTTTTCTTGTTACTCTTTATTTGTAGAACAAATGTTATATGTGTTATGGAAGAGGTTTTGGTTTTATGCAAGTGGCATAATAGTGAGTGGCACTAGGAGTGTAGGATGAAGGGAGGGATGTTGATTCTTCCGACAGTTAATAAAATTTGCGCACATGGCATACCATACCACGTCTTCTTTGCCTTATGCCCAGAAGGTCATCAGCCATAGAAAGCAATTGCCATGATGATCAGCAGCTGAGTCCTTTTGTTCAGATTTACTTCCAAAATCTTCATGGTCCTGTGGACAATTTTTTGTGCAAAACCTTTCTGACTTAACCACTATAAATCATGACCTGTTTAACAGACCAGTGTGTTTATAGGTACCTTAGCAGTATGTTTAAATACTCACTAGAGGAAGAACTCGATCCATTTAAAGCTGTTTTAATATCCGAAATAGAGTGACATACTTTAAATCTTCATGAAGATGAAGAAAGTGAATGCAAATGGTGGCATTTGGTTTGTTTTCTTGTTGTTTCTGGGTTTGGGTTTTGAAATACAAGCATCCTGATCTCTGTCCAGGTGAGTTTCCTTTACAGCAGCATGCCATGGAGGAAGAGGTGTTTGGATAGGTAGGTTGTCTTTCTTCTTCCTCAACTTAAGGCTTACTAAACTCACTTTGCCTCTCTCTTTCTTTGTGCTGCTTATTGCAACTAGAATAATCTAATGGGGTAATTCCACACATACTTTGAATTACTGAGATAATGCAGTACCTTAAACTAAAGTGATAAATATCAGAAAATATTTAAATAATAAAATACCTGACCCCACTGAGATTTTTCCTATAATTTATTAGAAAATAATGCTTCTTAGCAAAGGAAAACAAAATAGAAAGGACAGAAATTAAAAACTGTTGTCATTATACCATGTAAAAACTTTGCAGTGTACTAAGGCATATGTATCATGTAATAGGTATACATTCAATTGGTGCTAGCACCCACTCTGTGAGTGTTAAAACAAGGCTGATGAATATTTTAATACGTTTTTATTTTCAGATTGAAAATCTACAGGAGCAACTTAGGGACAAAGACAAACAACTAACTAACCTAAAAGACAGAGTGAAGTCATTGCAGACGGATTCTAGTAACACAGACACAGCACTAGCAACCTTAGAAGAAGCTCTCTCAGAAAAGGTAATGTTTTCCCATGAAATAGCGTTTTGTGCTGCTATTAAGGGTGAAGTGTGTCCAGAAAATGTCTTTTTAAGTTGGTGTGGCCCTTTCAACAGGAGCCACACTAACTTAAAAACGGGCCTTGTCAGGAAAGCAGGGGCCTCTGCTCTGGTAAGATGGGCAGGGAGTGATTCCCAGCTGATGAACTGAAACATGGCTCTGTGGTAAAGAAGGATGCCCTTTTAAATCGGGATGGAGTAAATGGCCCAGGAGATGGGAAATTTTTCTCTTAGTCAATAGGATGAGTGGTTGTTCCTTGAAAGAACTGAAAGGCATGGACACCTGACTTAAAAAAGGTACAGTCTGGGCTATTTTTATGACTTTATGATCTTGATTGTCTTGTTCTTCTGTTTGTTAAGCAAAGCGTAACTGAAGAGCCAACACAGGTGACTGTACCAGCTGTTACCTTGGCTTGCTGTTAGCACTGTTGGTTTCCTACACTTAGTTTATAAGAGAAGCTGTATTTCATAAAAGAATGGAGATTTTTTGTTTTCTTCAAAAGCTATATGCCTTTAATTTGAAAATACCTATCAAAAGGGATAAATCTGGTCTGTTTAAATTAGTGGCAACATTCCTACCACTTCCAGTGATGTCAGGGTTTTTCTTTCAGTTGACTTTGACTACGAGCTAATCCAAGTGAATTTATATGCCAAAAAAAGAATAGTACAAGTATCCACTTTTTACAGCTCACAGATCTTTATATTGCTTAAATGTGCACAGATGAGTGCAACTAATTAATGTATTATGTGCCATTCTGCAGTGTGTAATCCTATGAAGGTATTTATGACTGTATATGACTCTAAAATGCCACGGTGGTGTTGGCATTAACACCTGAAATGCTAGTGTTGGATTTTTTATTTCTTTCTATGTTTGATCATCTTACTAACATTTGTTTGGTTAACAACAGTGAAAAAGTTGGCATTACTGTTATTTCTGTGGCTTCATATGGATAAGCTTACAGCATTTATGCAGTAAAGAAAGTTGCATGCACTTTAAAATTTCGCTGCTAATCTGGACACAGCACTCACCAATCTCACTGCATATGATTAAAAAAATGACACAAAGTACTTTTCAGTCTGTTTTTCCTCCATGTAAACTGGATTAGTTTACATTGTTGCTTGCCCAAAATGCTCATAGAGGCAGCTGAGATTTTAAAGCCATCCTTCAACCATGATGCTACTGTTGTCAATGTACAAAGCAGAGTGAGTGTCTCACGGCAAACTTGACAGCTCTCCTGTGCGACTGAGCATGAAGTAGATTGTCAAAAGCCATTTGTATCCCATTTTCTGCCTCAGTTATATCTGCAGCACTTCAGAGAAAGTGCACTTATGCAATACTTCTTAGCTGGGTAATTTGCTAAGTTGCAATCTGTCTTCAATTGTAATGTTATTCCTCTCTTGAAAATATTAAATTCATGACAGTTTTCCAGGGTTCAGAGTAGAAGCAGGTAGTGTGGAGGTATTGAATAGATCATATATAGTCACCTTCTCATTACCAGAAATACAAAAGATTAAGAGGTACTGGGTTAAAACCTAACCTAAATTAATGAGTGGCAATTAGTTGTTCTCAAGTCATTTTGTACCCCTACCATTCTAAAAACCTTTGAAATAAATGTAAACTCTTTAGTAAATGTAAAAAGCTTTTATAATCTTGATAATGTTCAGTATGTATCTGAAAATAAAATGTTCTATTAATATCAGACATACAAATGGTCATATTTTACTAAACTCAGGATGTATTATTTTTCAATATTGTAGTGAGGATTTGTCCCAGAGTTTAATTAAAAATTGTGCTGTAAAGTTTCTTTGGGTATATGATAACTTGAAATGTGGCAACACTAGAGACCCTGATGGTATGAAAATTGTGTGTCAGGCTTTATTTCATTGATTTGATGGAGATTCAAAGTTGAAGAAATGATGCTAGTTTTAATATTTTCAAAAAATTCAATAAACTTAGATGCTTCTCTGAAATGTGTTTTTGCAATTCATGTCAACTTCACTTGGAATTGCATGGATATATATGAACAGACATTTTTTAAAAGAATCAGTGTGATTAGTGGTTTTTCCAAGTGGAATTGATTAGAACTCACATGGGGTCCGTAAGGTTGAATTCTGTGCAAAGTAGTCACTTTGCTTACGTACAGTCAGCTGAGAATGGCATCTTTCCTGCAGTGTTTGCAGGCTACTCTGAGACACACATACAATGAATCATAGAATCACAGAATGCTTAAGGCTGGAAGGGTTGTTTTCCGCTGCCAGAGGTTTTTGTCTTTTTGCAGCTGATGAAGGCAGTGGTATCTATTGTAAGCCAATGCTTTCGAGACGTGGTGTGAAGCTGAGTTATGCTGTGGTTTCTGGTGACTGTTTCAATCACTTATGGAGAAATTGTTACAAGTTAGGTGGCAGTCTATAAAGGGAAGTACTCAATATGTTAGTGATATGCTTATCATTCTATTTTACTTCAGAAATGCAACTTTGTTACTGTTAAAAAAACATTATACAGAATTATTAAATAAAACCCTCTTTAAGAAATGAGCTTTATAACTTTTAAAAGTCAGTCCCAGTCACTGGGAAATCTTTTTACAGTTGAGGAATGATTAGTGTATTAGATTAAAAAAGGATGAGAAAAGCAACACTGCAAAGTAGAATTAATATCAGCTTTTGAGAAGCAGGGTAACTTGATCTTAGAGCATTAGACACAATGAAGAGGAAATTTCCATGGTAAAAGCTTCTCTCTATGATTTTGATTGTTCATTGTACAAAGAAATCATGCACAATTTCATTCAAGGGTAGATTTCTCAGTTTTAAGTGTAGTCTCTGGGATGTACGTACACATTGAAAGAAGCCAGCAGGCATCTTATAGAAGTTCCAAATGAACTAGTATGTCTACCTTTCTAGTGTCTTCTGGCAGCTAAATACCTTGACGTTTTATTGTTACATATGTGTGTTATTCCTATTTGTGTCCAGCATTCCAGCTCACCCTAGCTGCTCTCAGTCAGTAACCTTTCTTATCCCTTTTCCCATCTGCAGTAACATTCTTAAGACCTACAGATTTTATTAATAGTTATTTACTTTTTCTACTGTAAATACCGGTAGAAATAGGTTTTTGTCCAAATAGGAGAAAACAAGAACCCTTTAATGACAGTTTCTTGTTAACAAGTGCATCAATATAAGTACTTTTGTAAATCTAAATTTGTAACGCTCTCAAGAAAGGATGCTGCTGCTTTCATTGAAGAACACCTGGTTTCCATGGAAATACATTGCTTGTTTTTTGTTTATTTGTTTTTCCTAGAAACTGTATCAGACCAACTTTGTAGTTGAATCATATTTTCTACTCTGAGATTAGGTGAAGTTTTTTGGCTTTACCTTAATTCTTTGGCAATTCAACAGTTTTTTGAATTTTAATTTAAAAAATAATGAAGAAAATATTCCAAGAAGCTCTTTTAAAACAGAAATCAAGTTTATGTCAGCTTGGTTAACCACAGTTCAGTAAAATGGAATTTAATTGCTTTTCTTAGTTTCTATTGGAAGAAAAAATATGATCATATGGTATGAATGAATTATGAGGCTATTTTTAAAGTCCAGAACTCAAATGTTTGAGCATTTATGTTTTTACTGCATTGTTCTTGAAAATACTCAGATTGAGATTTTGGCTCTGAATTAGGAAATGTGGCTTCTTGTTCTTCATGAATATAGTTTTTTCCAAGTATCTGTCTCTGATTTTCTTTCATATTTACTGACTAGGTAGCTGGTAATAAATGAGAAAACATTGTAGACATCATAAAACAGCATCGAAATTTCCCAAAATGGACTCCTTTAAATTTTTGGATTATCCTGGCAATATTACTGGTATAATTTGTTCTCTTGCCAGGAATCAGAAACAAATCAGCACAACTGCAGTCACTTTTGAGTGCATTTTATAATTAAACTGAAAAGGGTATTAATTAAGTCCTTTACCCCTAAGTTTGGAGCCCCTCCTAACTACTGAAAATAATTAACAACAATAAATTACAATGCAATAAACAAAAAATAAGCTTTGGAAAAACCAAACCAGTTTGAAAATCACAATATGGAAAAGTGTTATCAGCTTCCTTGATGTTCTAACAAGAAACTTTTCAAAGAATATCTCAGCTCTTGGACTGGCCCAAAGCAGCTCAAGAGGTTGCTTTCATGAAGCTGATATTTATAAAGTTGGTCCTACTGTAGCAGCATACAGCAGATAAGCAATTGAGTATGTCTGATAATAGAGCTATATGCTGTGGCAATTCAGTTCCTGCTTCTGTGATAAAGTGCTTCTGTGATAAAAATTCTGAATAGATTAGACCTGTGAGGTCCTAGGTTAGTGCATAAGGAAAGCTTGCCAATGCAAATAAGACTGAAACAAGAACACATTGTTGGGATTTCTGCAAGTTAGCTGTTAATCAAGTAAAACATGGTATATTAGGGCCTTTTAACACGTTTTTGACATTTAGCCTTGTGTGGCTGACAGATAAATTAGTCTTCTTTTGTAATTGACTGAGAAAAGAATTATACTGTTCATTAATAAGATGAAATAGTGTTATGTTTAATCCACTATAGATGAAAAAGAATCATATAGGTAAATAAATTTTAAAGAGGGAAATGGTATGAAATTAAGTCTGAATATCACTAGGTGCATTCTAAATGGTTATTAAACTGTTCCACTTAGTGAAGGCTGCCATTCTAACACTAATATTCAAGGGGTTAAGGATTTATATTTTTTGTTACTCAGAATAACCTGAAGTACCCTGTAGAATCATAGAATGATTTGGGTTGGGAGGAAGCTTAAAGATCATCCAGTTCCAACCCCCTGCTACAGTGGACACCTTCCACTAGGCCAGGTTGCTCCAAGCCCCATCCACCCTGTCCTGAAACACTTCCCTGGATGAGGCAGCCGTAGCTTCTCTGGGCAACCTGTGCCAGTGCCTCACCACTCTCACAGTAAGGACCTTCTTCCTTATATCTAATCAAAATCCCCCCTCTTTGAGTTTAAAGCCATTTTCCCCTTGTCCTATTACTACATGTCCTTGTAAATAGTTCCTCTCCAGCATTGTTTTAGATGCCTTTAAGTACAGGAAGATTGCTGTAAGGTCTTCCCAGAGCCTTCTCTTCTTCAGGCTGAACATACTTATCCACTGTGTTGGACGGGATAGCATCAAATGCTTTGTACAAGTCCAGACAGATGACAACAATCACTCTTCCCTTACTCATTACTGCTATAGCCCTGTTGTAGAAGGCCATCAAATTTGTCAGGCACGATTTGCCATTTTAGCTGTTACCCATCACCTCCTTATTTTCCATGTGCTTAGCATGGCATAGTATCTGCTACATGATCTTGCCGGGTACTGAAGTGAGACTGACTGGCCTGTAGTTCCTCAGCTCCTCCCTTTCTCCCTTTTAAAATATATCATCCCTTTCTCACATAATCTATATTAGCAAAAGCCAGCAAATAGTAAAATTTTTTTTTTTAAAAAAGTTCATACATTTGCTGGTTTGTCATTTGTATAATACTCAACAGTGTTGCTGTTGAAGGACCTTCATTCTGTATGAGCACATTTCTATCTTGAAATCCTGCCAGCTATGATTTAAAGGGAGATTTTGCCATTGGGCCGAATGAAGCCAGTAGTCTACATCTGCAGTTCCAGAAGTCTTGGTGTATAGACAGCTGATAATGTCTTGGAAATAGATTTAATTTTAGCTAGCCTGCTAACTTTAGTTTTGACCATGTCTTTTTTACTGTGTGCAAACTGGAACATACTATGCCGTCAACGTGTATTTATTTTTGAATGAAGTACGAATGTGAGTTTTATATAAGTAGTCAACACTGTTTTCTGTGAAGATTCTTACTGTAACACTAATTTCCTAATATGCATGTTCGGTTAGGTAGATTGGGAAAAGGAGTCCCTGATGTCAGGGGAATGCTAAATGCAAAAGGAAAGTATCACTATGAACTTCCACACTTTTGAAAAAGTTTTCCTTAGGAACTAGGCGGCAAAAAATAACTATACCAATATTCATATTCCAGCATTGTTCATTATACTGCTCATTGCTTTTCAGTGTCTAAAAGATCCAAAATTCATTTATTTACAAACTGAAATATAACTACTTACATGGTAAAGATCTTCATCTAATTGTTTAAAAACCTTCTAATAACATTCAATTTTAATAATTTATTTATATATATATTTAGTATAAAATACTTCATGAAATGCATTTTTTAAAGTGGTGAGTATTGGTGAAACAAATTCTTACAGCTAGAAGCCAGTATTATATAAGTGGAAGTTAAAAAAAATCAGATAAATGTTTTGAGTGGCTCTATAAGGGATATATTTGAAATATATCACATTTTTCACTTAGGCCTAGTTCCATATCCAATAATAGACTAGTTATATAGTAGCATCTATGAAGATTAATACTGCACATCTGCTTTTGATACTTGATTTTAATAGCTCATATTACACAATAAAAGACTTTGCATCATAGCTTACATTTGCTGTATAAGCATAATGCAGAAGTTAATTTAAAAACATTTAAAACAAAAAAAATATAAAAATTAATATTTAAATTAAAATTCTAATATGCTTACTTGCACTTACACTGCGGTCTACACTTAGCTGTCTAGTAAGTAAACATTAGAGACTTCAGATAAGTAATGATAAATATTAGAATCTGAATTTTTCTATTTCTTTAATTGGTATTTAAATATTTTCAGGGAAATGCATGACCCATTAAAGTAAAATTCATTTTAAGTGTAATCAAGTTTTAAATCAGCAATTTAAAATAACAGAATATTTACTCAGTTCATACTGGTTATCAGTTTTAAACTTTATACATACAGATGAAACAGCATTTAAATGATAGGAGAGTGAATAAATGGGAGATCTTCATCAGATGCTTTGTGAAAGGCAGATATATATATAAGCTGAAAATAAAAGGGAACACCTACAGAAAACTTCCCTGTCTTCTGAAAACACTGTATTCCATTTCCTAGTAAGCAGTTCCTTTGCTAAGCAGTATGAAAGGAGGAACAGACAATCAGAGGCAGTAGACACTTGCCACCAGAAATGCTGATGTGTTAGAAAGAAATAAATTGTGAAAACAGGGGAGAGAGGCTGAGGAGAGGAGAAACAACCAGTGTCTGAGGTACAGAATCTGTAAAGTGTCTCTGCCTATTCCACAGAACCAAGACTTTTGGAGAATCTAGTCCAACCCAGCTGCTCAAAGCAGAGTCAACTGGAGCAATTTGCGCACAACCTTGTCCAGCTGGGTTTTGATTATCTCCAAAGTTGGAGTCTGCTGGAATGAAAATCACAGCCTGGAGTTTAGGCTCCTTTTTATGCATGTATGTGTTGATAGTTGGCTTTTTGCAAAGTACGCCTTGAGCATAAAAAAACACAGAAACGGTCTTCAGAAGATCCTATGGAGCTTTAAGAAACATCAGGTCTAGTGTATGGAGAAAACAAATGAAAGCCTAGGACTGTCTGAATGATATATGCTTTTTAATGGTGCTGTTCCCACTTCAGCTAACTTCAATAATGAATTAATATTTTTCTTTCATCATAACAACTGAGTTTATTACAGATCAGAATGGGATGTGCAGCTGTTTAAATGTTGCTTGCGTTGTAGTGTTTGTTGAGGTATAACCACAGATGAGGGTATATTGATACTCTCCAGTAAAGCTAAACTTCAAGTTACTGTGTGTATAAGTGTATATATGTATATGTATATATATGTGTGTGTATATATGCATATATATAGTGTGCATGTGTCTGTATATATATGGCAATATAAGGAATTATGAACAGAAGGAATTAGCATAAGCTTTTTCTCTCTAATACTAGTTTTCAGTGATGTTGATCAGTTCTGTGAAACAGTATTTTAAATATCGATCCTCTTTTTTCCTCTCGAAATATTTTTTAAGACATGCAAACTGTAAGTTACTGATGGGTAGCTAGTGATTGATTTCTAAATAGATTTGGAACCTTGAAAACTTCTTGCAAGCACTATAGAGTCTACTAGAATTCAAAAAACATAACCATATTCAACCTGAGTAAACCAGTCATGACTTCTCTGTTTTGAACCGTTATCCAAGACTTCAGTCACTTACAAATACAGGAAATGCATTAATGACATGAATAACTTTCCATATTTATCACATGATCAAATGTATTCATTTCGGTATAGATGTTTAATGGAGTTTCTGTACTATATTACTCTTATCAAGTATTGAAAACTTTGATCTGATGCTTTTGAAATCAAGGGAAATCTTGCATTGACTTTAATACCATTAACATAATTATAGTCTGCTTCTGAAGGTTGATTTTTCTAAGTGCTACTTAATGTAAAGAAATTTTATTCTCTCTTTTCTTAAATGATTCCCAGCTTTTCCATTTTGCAATTCTTTTCTTGTTAGGAAAGAATAATAGAGCGCTTGAAGGAGCAAAGGGAGCGAGATGACAGAGAAAGACTTGAAGAAATTGAATCTTACAAAAAAGAAAACAAAGACCTGAAGGAGAAAGTTAATGCTTTACAAGCTGAACTGACAGAAAAAGAGGTCAGTCTTTCCAGTAAATTCTATGCTTTTCTATCTATGTTATTGTGATGGAAGAAAGTGCCTTAGGATTACTCTTGAATTGTTTTAAGTACTGAAATTCTGCCACTTCAGTGGTCAGTTTCTGGACTGCTATTTTCTTAAGCATTCGTCAGAGTACTCACTTTTGTACATAAAATATTGCATCAGTTCTTGCATAGTTGTGTGTCATTATCTCTACTTTTTTCCTTTATATAAGCCTCCAGTATGCTCAAATATTCCAGTGTTGCTCCTGTTCTCATTTGTCAGTTAGATCAATAGAATTCAAAGTCACTGTACCTCCAGAATATAATGTCAGCTTGTGTGTATTACAAATGCTTCTGTGTTTCAGTCTGTGCCAGCTCCTGTGGTTCCAATTGGTTGTATTCTCAAAATGGTGTCTGTTGCTATAAATGCTTATCTCTGTGTCAACTCTTCTTGGGGAAGGGGAGGGGGAACAGGATCCGAGTGATCACTGAGTTGGCAATAAGGTAGTGTCCTGGTGACTAGGAATTAACTGTTTACTCTTGGTCGTTTTTCAGTCTAGTTTAATCGATCTCAAAGAACATGCATCTTCATTGGCATCAGCAGGGCTGAAAAGAGACTCCAAACTTAAGTCTTTAGAAATAGCCATAGAACAAAAGAAAGAAGAGTGTAGTAAGTTGGAAGCACAGTTGAAAAAGGTAAGTTCCATCTTAAACAAACAACAACAATCAGAAAAAGATCTTCTGGAGTAAATCTAAAATCTAGCCATCTTACACTACTTTCTGATGCTTGCATCAAATACTGCTAACTTTTTCTTATGAGGTTTGTATCAAAGCCACTAGTGAGCCTCAGAATTTGTCCTGAATACCTATATGAGGGAATTCTGAGAAGCTGCTACAAATAGGTGAACTGGGAGTAGGACATTAGAGGGAAAGTAGAAGGGCAGAAAGAAATTATCAAATTTGTATGTATGTGAGTCTTTTAGAAGTGGACTGAGATATTTGTAGCATGGGAAAAAAATAAAGGCTCATCGAAAGAATGCTGTACTTCCTAATAAAAAAAAATTTCTGCTTCCAAAACTGAAACTGTAGCTAGGTTTTATTTTGGCATTTTTTTTGTCTATGTTGGTGAACGCATATTTGTGATAATTAAGTGAAATAATGCATAGTTTATTTCAGCTAGCAATTCAGTATTTCTATTCAGCAAGTAGTGGAAGCAAGCATTTAAAGGAAAACATACAAATCCTGTATTTTATAACATGGTTTTATTTAAATTGATGCATCCAACTAGTTTTTGCTTAATGCATTTGCAAGTTTGTTGATGCCTTTTCTACCATACATTGTTTCTTTGACCTGTTTCTATGTCATTTGGTAATGTCTGCTCTCATTGTTCGAACACCAATCCTCATGATGTATTTGATGGGTTTAAGCATTATGTTTGCCCACAGCAGTTCATGATTGTTTGTCAAACTTTAATTTTTTATATTGATATCTAATGTTTCATTTTCTAGAAAAGAATGTTTATTTGTTCTGTGAAGGTTACCACTGTTAGGATAATATTCTGACACTCTCTTTACCCAGGTTGAATAGTATCCTGCGCCACGTTTAAGTATTGTTTCAGTAGCCTTATCCGTGAAGAAGATGTTGCAAAGTATAAAGGATACCAGAGCGTAACCTTATACTTCTATTATTTTTTAATTCAGAATGAGTATGTGCAATTAGGTGTCTCTGTTAAATGTTTGGCTGTAGAAAGGAAGGAAGGGAATCTTTATCAGTAAACGGATGCAAAAGCTTTTAATGGAAACACAAATATTTTATATGTTTGATAGCTTATAAATGCTGTTTATGTCAGAATGAAAATATCCAAAGAAACTATTTCTTGGGAAGTCCTTTATTTTCTTTTGTTAGAAAATCTGTTTACTTTGCACTTCACTACAAAATATTTTTCATAACTATCTGACCTATCTTATTTTCTTCATTTAAAATAGTTATAAAAATCCTAAAAGCACAGATCACTAAAAAAAAAGAAAAAAAATCAAAATCCTCTTTAAGGATTTGAAATCCTAAGTCAATCTTTTATGACTGTACATATAAACACATCATAGAGTCATGGAAAAATAAGCACTTATAAAAGTCAGAGAGTGTCTGGCCGTCTTTCGTATAAAAAGGGAGTATGTTCCCTCTGCATAAATACAAAGGATTATTAAATGAAAGTTGAAAACATAATAGTTTTATTATATCATAAATGCAGCATAAAGCCCCAATGAAAATTCATCCAACATTTGTAGGAGACCAGGTATTTCCACAATAAAATGTAGTTACAACCTTCTTTGTGGGCATGTTTAGTTGAACAGAAACAGTGACTGTTAATGATAGTAGACTCCAAACAGTAATTTTCAATTCACATTTTCTCTAATAAAATACTTTATGTTCAAACCTGTAAATATTCTGTGTTAAAAGTAATTGGTCCCCAGAAAACTACCTTCACCATGTTTTCACTTCTTAGGAAACTAACTGAAACAGAAATCTGGGTTATTCCTGCATATGTCTGCGTTAGAGTAGGAGGGAACATCAACGTAGTTCAGAGTAAATTAACCTGCATGTCCCATAAGTGTGCTTATGTATGAACATTAACCACTACGAAAGTAGAAGGAATGGGTACAGTTTATATCTCGTTTCCAAAAGTGACTCCAAAGGGCTGTCTGTTACTTTGAGAAATTTGAATGCAGCTTACCCATTTTCCTTTCTAGGAATATTATAGAGGAGACACTGTCATTATGGTATTATAGAGTTATTATAGTTTAGTGTTGATGTATATGTTTTAACAAATTAATAAATATGAAGGTAGCATTCCATGCACATTTGCTAGGAGTTAGTTTTCCATGAGAACTGATGGTAATAAGTACTATTCCTGAAAGAAAATGCGTGCAAGGACAAGTCCAAACATAATTTGTAAATTAAAAAAACCCCAACAACAAAACAAACACCCCACAACTTTATTTAAAAGTTTGTCCTCCCTTGTTTCCTTCCTGGTTTTGGAGAGAATCAGATTCATTTATTGATAATAGTTTTGATTTGGTCTGATTAAACCCAGTATTTTTCAGTATCACATAACTAGATTGTTTTCATTTCAGCAGAAGAAAATATGCCAATTCTAAACCCACTATTTTAATTCTATAGAGTAGATGCATTTCAAAAAGTAATAATAGGATATTCATAAAGAGTAACTATTCATGTGATTGTGCTGTATTTTTGCACACAAAATAATGTTTAAAACCGTAGATATCTTTATTAAACTTTCTGTGACAAAGATTCTGAGTTGAAATTCATAAAAGTAGAAAAAAAATCATAAACCTAATCAGAATTGTCAATGATTTTTTTTTTTTCCAAAATATCATAGTTTTTGTTCACTTAGTTTGTATTACTACTACTGAAAGAACAGCAGGAATTACCTAATAGGTAGCAAAGTGTTTTATATATATATGTGGGTGTGTGTGTATATATATAATCTTATTATCCACTCTAAAATTTCCTCCTTTTGTTGTTTTTCATTAACTTAAATTTACTTGCTTACTGACATACTGCAGTTGCTAAAGTACTTTTTGCCCAGCTGTACTGTTTGAATATCATTCTGCATAGAAAATTCAGTCTTGTGTTAAACAAAAAGAAAGTAATAAATTTAATGATACGATTTAATTAATCTTTTATTATTACCGTCTTTGAAGCTTTGGTGATAAATTGCAGCCTCAGCCAAAAGCACTTCTCGTGATTCATTGCTTGAGACCAGCACTTAATGTATCATCAAAAGTGGACACCTTTCTTTATTTCATGGGTTATTTAACTTGAGAAAGGGAAAGTAACACAAACCTTACATTTCTTACTCCAGCTATTCTTTCTTAGGAGCCAAAGTCAACATTTATGTTTCCCCAGTGCCTCTCACTTTCACCAAGGAATGTTTAGAATCTTAAATTTCTACTTTTTAATGACAAGTTCTTCTGTGCAAATGCACTGGTTTTGTTGAGCTAATGCTGTTTTCCTGGATCTTTCCTTCTCTTCCTGTCTGTGCTTCACTCCCTTCCAACTTTGCAATGTAGCAAGCTGAACAGTTGTTCAATCAGATGTACAATCCAGTAAGTTCTTCTTTAAAATGCCCGCTGTAACATATGAAAGCATGAGGATCCATTACCTCACTGTCTCGTGCCCTTCCTCTGTGGAGCTTTGCTGAATACTTCTGATGCTCACTATGCTGTATTCATTATACCCGAATAAATGAACTTTGTGGACTTCAAGGCCATCTTTAAAATATGAAATGTGTTAAATAGGTACCTACAGTAATTCTGAGAAAAAAAGCATCCTAGCCTTTGGGTCCTCAATTTCTCCATTAGAAAAAGCATGCAGATGGTTTTGTTTTTTTTTTTTGCGTTGCTTTGCTTTTTAATTCCTCCTTCTGCAGTACTTTATTTGATCCTTCAAACTTAGGTAACTTTTATTCAGTTTATCTTAAGTAACAGAGTTGATTATGCAAGTAATAGTATCTAGAAAGTGACTAGTATTGTTTTCAAAAATGCATACGATTAAAATGATACAGATCAGTTTTACTCTCAAAAGGCTGTATACATTCAGCATACATACATTAAGAATATGAAAACAATCCTATCTAATCAGAGAAAGTGGTGGAATATAAAATGATTAACACAAAGAGCAGTTTTTGAAAAAGCCAAACAGTATTACTTGGGCTTCTTAAGCTTTCTTATTCTTCCCAGCATCTGCTTTAATTGCACAATATCTACCCTTTTGACTTGACTGTGTCCCTTTTTCAATTTGAGGAAGAGCAGTAACAACCATTCTGTCTGCAGAGAGCAGTTCCCATTTTTTTGGCTGTGACTGTTACATTTAATGTGCTGTGAGCATCACAGTACAGAACAAATGATGAAACTGTAATAGCAATTTACAAGCTATAGTTTACTTAGTATTCATAGTTAGTACCTGTTGAAGACCTGGTTTTGTAGTTCAGGTAATGTGATATTTTGCATTAGGGAAAATGTTGCCTTGACTGAATGTCCATGGACCAAGATCCCAGCTTTAGAGTCTATTAATGCTAAGATTTGTAACTTCTAACCTTGTAATAGATAATGTCATGCCCTATGTATGGGAAGGACAGCCCCACAGAATGTGCTGTGTTTATTTTTAAAGTTATTGGTTAACTGTTTTTAGAGTCCAGTTATAAATTGATTGTAAGTAGCATAAGCCCTGATGTTACCACCTCTACCATCCAGCACGCTATGGTCAAAGAGCTTTTTTCCTTTGAACAATAAACCCCTTTTTTCTATTATCATCTTGGCTCACGTTTGTGGTAGTTGTGTTTCTATTTGTATCAGTTGCACTCCCACTCTGCGTGTCTTTTCAGGCTGGAGTCTTTTTTGTCTTAGTTTTAATCTTGATTTTAATAAATGCTTTATATTCCTTATTTCAATATGAGTTATTCTGCTGTATGGAATTTGTTTGTTACTTTCTAGTCTATTTGTGTGCAGCATTCTCAAGTCAGCCCTTTTTCTTTCTTTTTTTTTTTTCCTGCCTTTAAGTGCTTAATTTTCAAAAGGACAGCCTGTTGGCAGTTCCAAAATAATGGATGCAAGTTCCATTTCCTGTGGCACCAGGCAGCAATTGTCATATGTCCATGAGACAGGTTCTGTTAAGTAAACTTTTCTTGTTCATCTTTTTTTGCCTGCTTATATGTATATCAGCCTATTTTTAACAATGTAAGGAGCAATGATCCTCTGCTCCCTCAAAACCACCTAAGATCTTGAAATGAAATTGTGATTTGATTGAAGTTAATGGCAACATATTCTTTGAATTCTGCAAGGCCAAGATTTCACTTTTGTTCTTTGAGAGGGTGTAATAGCAGTTACTTGAAATGTTAATAACTGCAGATCATCAAACGTAAAATGTTTCCTTGACCTTTGTTGTTGAGAGTAATAGTTACAAAACCACAGATTACAGTCTATTCTTGAAATACTGATATTTGAATGCTTTTCTGTTCACGTGTGTTAGAGGAATGACAGTCAATTTCTGAGTAGACCTCTTTTATGTCATACAGGTATCAACTCCGAGACTTTCATTTATTGCTGAATCTGGATGGAAATGGATAGAAAATCTTAAATAATGAGGAGACAAAAAAAAAAAAAAAAAAGATTACAGCAATTTTTATTGTTTTTTTAGTTTATTACTGAAAGTAATAAAATTTGAAGGATCTTACAAAGTAATTTCTTGCATGTAAATTCTGCTGTTTCTTTTTTTCCTTTTATGAACTACTTGGTTGATTTCTGTGTATGTTTGTGTCTGAAGCTTTAAAAATGAAATACTGTATCCATCCGTTTCTGTTATGCAGAATAATGTGTGCATGATTGTATCATATAGACTAAATCATGTTGCATGTCTGTGTCATATTATTACAGTGTTTCTGTAGGAAATTTGTGGTTTACCTATGGAAATGTTCCTTTACTTCTAAAGTATTTGTAGTTCTTATTAAGCAACTATCAGAATAGATACATAATCACTGTAAAAATTAGTGAGATTCTAATGGTAGAGTGATATGCTATTTTTATTGAACTGTAAAAATAACATACAACATAGCCACAAGACTGACAGACAAACTTCATAAACCAAGTGTGATAGATTGAAACTAGCTTAATCTGCACACACCAGTATTATAATTTGCAGATGGATTAAGAGATCAATTACTTGGCTGCTGAAAGGTATGCATGAACCTTTAACTCTTAACCATAGAAACGCCATAAAAACAGAAAATGTATTTTTTCCAAGAAAACAGAGAACGTAGGGAGGAAAGGGGGTGACAGAAATGATAAAAAGAATAGAAGAGAGGATAGCAGTAGTAGGCAGAGATGTTCTGATTCTTGTGATAAACATGCAGCTTCTGGCTAGAAGTGATCCAAGCCTGTCTCCCACAGTCTGCCTGCAAAACAAGCCAAAGAAATCTGCCCTGTCTGGGTGGGAGCAGGGTCAGTATCAGCCGAGTTGCCTTTAATCTCCTTTGGGCCTACTGTTTGACCTCAGAAGTCAAGTTCCATCTGTCAACAAATCACCCCTGATCTGTATATAACAATTAAAAAAAAGTGCCTAGTTCAAATTCAAACACATCTTTCAAAGCCATAAAATATAATAGGGCTCTTATACTTAATTCTGTGCCTTTGTCCTGGAAATGTCAGATGGATTGTGCTTTGCTCTCTTGTAGTATCAGCAACTTTGTTTACAAAATGAGGATTCCCTTAAAGGGAGTATCACCTGCAGAAAGCCCTTTTTAAAAATGTTAAATGTTCTATCTCTCTTTTTATCTAACTTTCCTTTCCTTGCATTAAGGCAATGCCCTTGAAGAAATCTGATTCCTGCCAACAGTCCAAAAATATTCTATAGGAAATACTTGTGAAAGTAGAGGCAACTAAATTAATTGCTGGTTTGCAATATTGGGATACTGGGATCTTTTTTCTTTTTTTTTAAGATTAGATTCATCTTTGTCCTTGAACTGAATGTTTATACTGGTTTATATGTGACATTATAGATCTGTGCTGCACCTGAAAATCCTGTGTAGGTTGGATACTTAATCACATTGGTTTTAATCATATCTTATCAGTTCTGCTTCGTATTGAAAACCATAGGGAAATACAGTGACCAAGTATGTGCTATAGAATTTTCCAAAAACACATCCCACAAATATGAAGTGACATGAGTATCACAGAAAGCACAAGAATTGAAAATACTTCTGCAAATTAACACTAATTTCCTAAGCATGCTGTTGAGCAAGGATTATAGGGCTAAACCGAATAATATAGTTTATATCTAATACAGCAGGTGATATTTTAGTTATAAGCCATGCAGTAGATAATTTGTTCAGTAAATTTCTGATTTGCTGTGTGAGGAATGTTCTTTGATAGCTGAACATTTGGCACCTT